>PVJX010029913.1:0-22512 GCA_004027295.1 Dolichotis patagonum | reverse complement strand
AGGCAAGGCTGGGCTACATGCTGAGTTAAGGACAACCTATATGACATAGCAAGACCCTGTCTCAAAAAAAAAAAAAAAAAAAAAAAAAAAAAAAAAAAAAAAAAAAAAAAGAAAAAGAAAAAGAAAAGAAAAAACAAGGCAAGCAGAGGTGAGGTGGGAACAGGCAATTATTAATTCCAATGAAATAAAAAGTAGATGTGATAGTTTATTCATAGGGAGTTAATAACTATATATAAGGCAAACACCAACTACGTCAGCTAGTCCACATGAAACTAGGGACTTAATATTGGGAAAATGGGGAGGGCATATGGTAGGGTCAGACGAAGAAAGGTGAAAAGACTGCAAAACTGAACAATCAAGAAGTACTAATGTGAGTATGTATTTATATGTTTGGAGGTAAGTACTGAAAAATCAGCCAGAACTAACACAGGAGGTTATTCTTGGGGAAGGAACTAGTTTTTAATTACAGATGTCCCAGAGTACTTTGATCTCTCCTCTCTTCTCCTCTCCTCTTCTCCTGTTCCCCCTCTCCTCCCTTCCCTTCCCCTCTCATTCCCTCCCCTTCTCTCTCTGTCTGTCTCTGTCTCTGTCTCTGTCTCTGTCTCTGTCTCTCTCTTTTGAGACAGGATCTCACTATGTAGTTCATGAGGTACTATGATCCTAGTACTTGGGAGGCTGAGGCAAGAGGATCATGAGTTTGAAGCCGGCCTGGACTATATTGCAAGACCCTGTCACCAAAAACAAAAGGATATTTTAAAGTTGAAACAATAGATCATGTATGTAAAAGTTTGAACATCAGTTTACTCATTGCCAAGAGAATTAAAGCAGGCGTTTAAGCATAAAAGAAAAACCTAGCATTAGTTTGTTTTTTTGTGTACGCTTGACTTATACTACTGATGAGGGCTGAGAAATAGTCTCAGAAGAAAATGGTGACACCAGGTGTTGGCTATATGAATCTTATGTCCTGCTCTACCACTTATAAAATCCACCACTCAGCCTTTGTAACTTGTAGACTTGTTCAGGAGAAGATTTTCCCAGGTTTTCATGAGTATTCACAAACTTCTGTCCTCCCTGGGCCCCAAAGCAGGGGGCTGCAGCTTTGTTAACCTGGGTGGCTGTTGGAAGCTACAGACTTACTAGCATCAGTTATAGACTTACTTGGTTTCAGGTTTAGTTTCAAAAATGCAGGTGCTGTGACTCCGCACCTCTCTGAGAAATGACTTCCTGTTTTGGAGGTGATTCCTTCATCACTGATAAGCTGGGGCTACTGATGTTTTCCTTGCAGACTTCTTGGTATTAGTAGCCAACTTTATACTCCAAATGAGAGTAAATGCAGTATGCATTCTTTGTCACGAATCTCTGTAACAGTTGTATGATATAGGTGTTGTTACCTGCATGGCATAGATGAAATGAAAGATCAGGAAGTGACATTATTTCTGAGTTCCTACGGCTAGTGAGAGGCAGAACTGGCATCCAGCCCCTCCCTCCCTCTCTCTCTCTCTCTCTCTCTCTCTTTCTGTCTCTGTCTCTCTCTCTGTCTTTGAGACAAGTTTGAAAACTATGCAGTTTAGGTTGGCCTTGAACTCACTTTGTAGCTTAGGCTGGCCTCAAACTCACAGTGATCCTCCTGCCTCAGCCTCCAGAGTGCTGGGATTACAGGTGTGCGCCACTGAGGTAATTGAGGGATCCAGCCTCTTAACCTTTCACTTTTAGCCAATATGTGGATATTCCACTAGACTGGCTTCTGTGGGAGGCTAATGTAAAGTAAGAGTAGAAGGGACATGCTGGGCACATAGTAGGCCATCCCTAGATTTTGAGTAGTTCTGAAAGGGTATTTTCTGTCCAGGTGGTTTTACTTTTTGCTTTGCCTCTTTGGGTCCAAGTTAAAGTGTATTGACTGATTGGATTAAACTCTTCTATTACCACTGAGCTACATATATATCCAGGCCTGCTGGTTGGATTAAAATTGTACACCTCAACTGGGTGTGATTTTGCTCCACAGGAGACATTTGACAATGTCTGGAGAAGATTTCATTATAGCTGAGGTGGGAGGTGGGTGGGCTGCTTCTGGCTACTACTAGTAGAGACCAGAAATGCTGCTAAAAATCTTGCCGTGTATAAAAGTAACCCCTATAACAAGGAATTATCCAGCCCAATAGTGTGGCAGTTTCAGCATATAGACACTCACACATACACTCATTGTATTCTAATCTGGTGAAATCGTCTCTGTGGGCTTTGTCTTTACAGGTTTCTGAGACACTAAAGCGTTTTGCAGGAAAGGTGACAACAGCCAGTGTGAAGGAGCGGAGAGAAATCCTAAGTGAACTGGGAAAGTGTGTTGCTGGAAAAGGTATTTGTCATCAGGTAGCCTGGATACCGTTTCATTTCAAAAATAAATTGTAGGTGGGTATGGTGGTGAATGCCCATGATCCCAGCACTTGGGAGGCTGAAGCAGAGGGATTGCTACAAGTTCAATGATAGCTTGTACTGCACAGTAAGTTCAAGGCCGTCCTGAACTAATAGTGATACCTTGTCTCAAAAAATAAAACAGAAACAACAAAAATTAACCAATGAAAAAAAAGTTGTATGCTTACCTTGGAACGGTGATCTTTTCCCTACTATGTATAACTTCTGCCTTTACTTTCTTTGCTTGTTATACTGTACACTGAAACATTTTGGGTTAGTGGAGAGTATCTATTCAGTTGCCAAAACATTTTACAGTTTTAGCCACTTTGATTGAAAACATTTTTAAAAGATACTGTCAGTCTGTATGTGATTCTGTATGTGATTCATTCTGTATGTGATTTGTAGCATTCTCCCCCTTGTGTGTTCTTTGTAGTCAGCAAGATGGTAAGAGATGATTGGCTAATATAGGGTTCCAAAATCAATAAAGGTGGACATGGTGATGCACACCTATAATCCCAGCACTCAGGAGGCTGAGGCAGGAGATTGTTGCAAGTTCAAGACCAATGTGAGCTGCAAAGTGAGCTCAAGGCCAGCCTGAACTGTAGTGAGACCCTGTCGCAAAAACAAACAAAAAAAATGACAGAACACAACAAAACAGTAGCACAAATCAAAGTTTGGGAGATGTGTTTTCTCCTGCCCTGTTGGAGTATTCATAGCAAAATGTTTTGCCTTTATTAAACTTTCTTCAGTGAACTGTTTTCCTTGAGAGCTTCTGCCTCCCGGGGGGAGAGGGAAGATTAAACCTAGGGGTGTACTACCACTGAGCTACATCCCAACCCCTTTTAATTTTTTATTTTGAAACCCTAAGTTGCCCAGGCTGGTGTTGAACTTGTGCTCTACTATGTTAATCTTCAGAGTAGTAGCTAGCTTTACTGGTGAGTTCCATTGCACATGGTTTGAACTTTTGTTTTTTAATATATGACTAGAATATATTTATTGAGAGAAAGCTTCTGTCTGAAGAGAGACAGAAGGGGTCCTGAGTGGGTTGTCCTGAGTGGGACTTTTATAGAGAAAAATCGTGAGACTAGATGGCTCAAAGGTGGGGGAAATGGGAATTTGCAAATTGGGCATAAAATGACCCAGATTTAATCCCTAAGGATTATATTTAAGGGTGTGCTTGCATTTGTCTTGAGATCTGGCCCGCACCAAGAGGTGTGTGTCTTCTGTTTTGAGATCTGGCCCGCAATAAGAGGTGTGGGTCTCCTCTAAGGTCATCAGGTGTCTGGTCCTCTGTGGCAGCTTCCTCGAGGGCCTAGCCCTGTCTGACTGCCTATATTTCTAACTGGCTCAGCTGCCTGTAACATTCCCCGCTCTGAAGAAGTAACCTGAACTGCCATGAGAGAGTAATGGGCGATGACCAGTTGAGCTGCTTCAGGCTGAACAGGGTCGCAGAGTTTGAACAGCAGTCGGAGGTACTTCCACAGAGATCCTGTCTATAGAGGCCCTCAGTAGACACCAGGTGTTTTCTTTTTCTTTTTTTTTTTACCAAGTGTTTTCATCTTTTGTATGTGCACAGCTTTAAGTCTCTGTCCAATGATCTCAGTGGAAGACCTCCAAATGATATAGGGGAATGAAACTCCTGACCTACGATGTCTGTGAGTTCGTGGTCTCCAAAATCAAAGAATGAATTTTAGGAACAACAGAGGTGATGAGTAGAACATATTTATTGAGAGAAAGCTTCTGTCCAAAGAGAGACAGAAAGGGTCCCGAGCGAGTTGCCCTGAACTTCTTGTTTGCTGGGGAAAGTTGGGCTCATCTCATTATCCTGATCCTGCCCCATAATAAAGCAATGTCCCTATGACATTAGTGGTGAACCTACGGCATGCATACTGTAGTGGGCTGTTTGTACGACAGTTTGTCTTCATTCAATAAATCCTTTCTAGTTTTTTGAGTTTCCTTCTGGTGTATTTTACTGTATAGCATTAGTTCTCACAGTGTGGTCTTTAAGCCTGGCAGTCAGAAAGGCAGCCAACATCAGTGTAAGCACCACCTCAGAACCTGTTAGACAGATTTTAGCTTCACCCCAGCAATGCAGTTAGAAACCCTGGGCGATGTTCGCTGAGCCTCTAGAAGAGTCCTGTGTTTATCAGGTTTGAAGACTGAGGCTGTATGGAGTTGAGTCTCGTTTCTGTCAGCTTGGCATGATGAGGAACCTATTTCCTTCCTCCCTTCCACTCACCTTCCCATTTGCTTCTTCTCTTGGGTAGCAAACCCAAGCTTGCTAAAGCAGTGTGTAAGTGAAGTAAATTGCTGGGTGTGAGCTTCTGAGACATTTTCCTGTGTATTCATGCTTTAGTGTGTGAGTTTTATGGCCACCTCAGAGGTTAGTTTCTCAGCAGGGTTCTGGTTAGTAAAAGCTACACTAGCCTCCAGCCGTGCACGTGTGCTGAGCTGCAATGATCAACTCTCCCTGTGAAATAACTGCCACATGCTGTACTCCCTCTATCCCTCAGTTCCTGGAATAAAGAGCTTGACTTGTGTAGGTCAAGCTTATGAACTACTTACCACTTTCTAAGGGTGATTTTACTTTTCTCTCACCCTGAAAGCCGTTGATTCAGGACGGTCTATATTTGTGAAGTGCTTAGTAGCCTTTGATGTGCAAGTTGATTGGGGGAAAATTAACTGCTTCCTTCATGAAATAATTTATACTCAGTTTCCTAATTTTCTGGGTCCACGAAGGAGCTGTTGCACAGTGGCAATTACTCTGGCCTCCATTTATCAGGAAACAGCTAGTCTTGTAAGTCAACAAGAGTTGGAGTGAGATGTTTCTAGCCAGGCTGAGGCATTGAGGACTTGCTCAGAGCTGTTTAACCTTGGGGACACTTGGTCTACCTTGCTCTGCCTGAGGCCTCTGCTGCTCTCCACAGTCCTGCCTTCACAGACTTCAGAGACTTGCTGAGGCAACATCTCCTGCATCTGATCTTTTCTCTAGTGCCAGTCAGTGATGGCTCAGCTGGGTTCTTGCACGGAGGGTGTTTTAACATGTTGTCTGGCTGTGGTGTGTTCACAGTGTATATTAGCTGTTACTATCACCATTGTCTTAGTCACCACCAGTTTCTGGCCTCAGTTACTCACTCTTCCTCAGTCACTGAAATAGCCCCAGACAGATGGACTAGTACAGTGTTAAGTGATCTGGGAGAAACTGACCACTGCACCTCATTCATTTCATTTCTGTCATTTGGGACCTGATGTATGAGACACCATGTGTGCCCTTCTTGGGCTTCCTTCTCTTAGTGCCCTCCACCTTTGTCTTGTAGTGCTCATGCTTCTGTCAGCTGTGTTTGGTCTGGCATGTCAGCTAGCCTCAAATTCTTGGGTTCAGGTGATTCTCCCATCTCAGGCTCTCAAATAGCTAGAACTATAAAAAGCACACTGACTTGTACTTACTATTTATCTAACTATTTGCCCATCTACTGACCTACTTACCTGCCTACTTATTTGTTTATTTATTTTGGGGATTGAACCTCATGCCTTTGACTGAGCTACATCCCCATCTTATTTTACTTTAAATATTTTTGGTACCAGGAATTGAACTCAGGACCTTGTACTTACCAGACAGGCTATTTTGAGATAAGGACTCACTAGGTTGCCAAGTAGAACTTAAACTTTCTGTCTTCTTGTGTTAGCCTCTGAAAGTGCTGGGCAGCCATGAGGCACTGCACCTGGCTTTGTATTACTTTTTTAAACAGTTATAGTATTTGTGAAGAAAGGTACATAAATCACAAGCCAACAGCTTGCTGAATCATCACAAACTAAACATTGTATCATGTAACTAGCACCCAGATCAAGAAGCAGAATAGTTGGGCATGGTGGTGAATGCCCCTAATCCCAGCACTCAGGAAGCTAAGGCAGGAGGATCCCTGCAAATTTGAAGCCAGCCTGAATTATATGATGAGACCTTATCTCAGAAAAACAAAAACAGAAAACCCCAGCCTAATAGTTCTAGTACTTCTGAACTTTACTTGTTAGAGAACACAGAACATTTTGAAGCTATTGGTACTGCCTTAGTTTCATTTGTTTAGCAAATGGCTACCTGAAGCTTTTCTATAGTTTTTCCTAGGGTTTTATTCTATCATTGATTTTTCCTTCTGGAGATTTTATCCTAAGCATATAGGCAGAGTTGAAGTGTCCAGTGGTAGAGTTCCTGTTTGGCAAAATGACTGGCTTAAGTGGATATTTACCACACCATTTTTACTGACCAATCTCTGTGATCTTTGGTTTCAGATCTGCCAGAGGGAGCAGTAAAAGGGCTCTGCAAGTTATTCTGCTTGACTCTACATCGATACAGGTGAATTCCAGCCACAGGCCTGGTGTCCAGAGCGTTTTGCATAAGGTTATGGTGTTAGGGTAGTGGTTAATGGAAACAGATTGCTTGGGTCTATGTCCTGCCTATTAGGTCCTGACAGTTTACTTAACCTTGGTGGGCCTCAGTTTCCCCATCTGCAGAATGAGGTATGGATGATTATTAGTAATTGTGAAGTATAAAGTGGAACAGAGCTTGCTCCATCTTGAATGCTGTGTGTGTATACTGTCATTAGTCATGTGTATAAAAGCACTTGGCTTAGTTTGAATCCCTTATAAAGGTTGTATAAATGTGGGTGTTGGACTTACATTCTTCATGGCTTATTTACCCATGTCAGTTACTTCTCAGGGATGAGGTGGATTTACTTAGTTATTATCTAATCCCATTGTCTGTGGTCTATTGGAATACAGTGTGATCAATCAATCTTTTCCCCAAGAAACACCAGTACTTGGTCTAAGAAGCCGTGCCTGACCTGAATCCACATGTTCATCCTTTCCTCTTATTCCTCCTTCTAGAGATGCAGCCTCCCGCAGGGCCCTGCAGGCAGCTATCCAGCAGTTGGCTGAGGCCCAACCAGAGGCCACTGCTAAGAACCTCTTGCACTCTCTGCAGTCTTCAGGCATTGGCTCCAAAGCAGGTGTTCCCAGGTAAGAGGTAAAGGTCCTGGTCCTCTGGGGATTGGTGGAGTCCTACTCAGGTACATTGATGCACAAAAGCCCTGCCGAGCAGGTGTGAGTGCACCTGGCTCTCAGCCCTTTGCAGTCTAAATGGCACCTGGAATCTGCCTCTTAATGGAGGGAGGAGTCTGGGTAGCCACCTTAGTGGAGAGAAGCATTTTCCTGAGGAGCAGGACTGGGAGCAGTGGCAGCAAGGTTGGGAAGCCATCTTTTTGTTATGGGTATTAAGTGCCAACAAATGGGATTTTGGCTAATGAGGCCTGGATTCCTTGTCTTGAGTTTGTCATAGATGATTTGAGCAGATTTCAGGTGCCTGCCCTGTTAGTTCCAGGGAGGCACTTATGTACCAGTCTTCAGGGTGAGCTTTGTCCTCCAGATGGAACCTGATGCTCTCTACTTACTCATCTTCCCTCCTCCTTTCCCCACCCTCTTCAGTAAAAGCAGTGGCTCAGCTGCTTTGCTGGCCCTGACGTGGACCTGCCTTCTAGTGCGCACTGTCTTTTCCTCAAAAGCCAAGCGACAAGGAGACATCTGGAACAAATTGGTAGGTTCCCAGGTATTTGGTAGAGTGAAGGTCAGCTTTCTGCACGGAGTTAGTGTTTAAGCCCCTCCTCTATGCCCAGTGCTATTCCAGGTGCCAGTTAGGAGGCTCTTTGAATTGTCCTGAGGCCTGTGACTTTGGCAGATGGGCCCAGGGGCAATGTAATAGATTTGTGTGTTCATAAAATGTTTCTGAGCTTCTCTGTATCACAGTGCTAAGCTTTTGAGAATACAGTGATAAACAGGAGAAACGTTGAACCTGTTTTCATGGCACGTGTGGAAGACGTGATAGGCCAGAATAGTGAAGACAAACGAAAAATAAGGAAACCAGAACACACAGTAATATAAATCATTTTCATTTTTTCTATCTATTCATTTCCCTGTGTTTGGATTTCAGTGTTGAACTGGCTAATGCAATGGAATTCTTGCCATGTACAATGGTCCTTAATTCTCTTCTTTCTTTCTTTCTTTCTTTCTTTCTTTCTTTCTTTCTTTCTTTTTGGAGACAGGGTCTCATTATGCAGTTCAGGTTGGTCTTGGGCTCACTTTGTAACCCATGCTGATCTCGAACTTGCAACGATTCTCTTGCCTCAGTCTCCCAAGTGCTGGGAATACAGGAGAGTGCCACCACGCCTGGTTCTCTTCTTCCTTTCTGTGCCTGCTTCTTGCACACTTTCTGTTTTTCCTTCCCACGTGTCTATTAACCAGAGATAATATGCCAAGTAAGAAGGTTCTTTTGAATGACTATATATGTATGTATGTATTTATTTATTTATTTTTGGTACTGGAGATCGAACTCATGACCTCATGCTTGCCAAGCAGGCACTTACACCACTGAGCTAAACCCCTGGCTCTAATATTTATTTTTTAAGTCAATTCAATTCGATTTATTTATATATTTATTAATTTATTTTTGGGGGTACCAGGGATCGAACTCATGACCTCACACTTGCTAGGCAAGCGCTTATGCTGCCGAGCTAAATCCCTGGCCCTATTTATTATTTTTTGAGACAGTGTCTAGCCATTTAGTTCAGGTTGGCCAGGGTGGGCTCAAACTTGCAGTGATCCACCTACTTCAGCCTTCTAAGCGCTGGCATTATAGGAATGTGCCACCATACCCAGCTCAAGTATGTTAGTATAGGTCAGGAGGAATGGTTTATGGTTTAGTGATGGAGTCTGAGGGTCCTGATATGGATCAGTTAACTTCAGTGTCCTTATCTGCAAAATGGGGAAAAGTATCACCCACTTTACCTGTCTTAAAGTATTGTTTTAAAGGCAGGCTCGGTCAAGGTGTGAAATGATTGGAGAAACTATACAATGCTATGCAGGTAGGTATGATTGACAGGTGGTGTTAGAAAGCTGAAACACCTCTCCAAGAAGCAGGTGGCAGGTTAGATAGATAGATGGCCTTATCCATGCAGATTTACCTAACTTTATACCTCTGAGGATAGTGAGGGAGTAGCCTTCAGTGATTGATTTATCATAGATCAGAACATAAACTTCTCAGCTCAGCCGGTGGCAAAAACTGTCAGTGGTTGAGCTGAGTCTCTTCTTGGATCCCCTTGAATATAGATTTCATTGTTAACCATGAGGCTTTCTCATAATATGGTTCTCAAGGGCAAGCTCACTGGCTTCCCTCTGCTGAATTCTCACAACCGTTATCTGAGGCCTGTGGGTTAGTGACTAGGAGGTATTAGCCTAGGAGCATGGTTTCGATAGCACAGACTGCATCAGAAGCTTGCAACTATTTAGTTTTAGTTTTTCTGTGTTTAGAATCTGAATTTTTCCATTTTACCCCCAGTACCATAAACAGAAGCTGAGTTTTTCCTTTGCTGGTTGCTAATGTCAGTTATACACACAGGTTGTAGTTCATTCTGTCACTCAAGTATGTGTCAAGGGAGTCCCATGTCCTGATGTGTGGACAAGGCAGAGAAGCAATTTACCATAGAGCTTGCAGTCTTATAGAAAGATAGACAAGAAACAAGTCCACAGCACATGCCTGTAATCCTAGCACTTGGGAGGCTTAAGCAGGAGAATCACAATGGGTTTGTGGCCAGCCTGTGCTACATAGTGAGTGCAGTGCTGCCCTGAACTACATAGCAAGACTTCATCTCAACCAAAAACCAGAACCAAACAAAAAAACAAGTCCACAAACATAAAAACATAAAGTAGTGGTGCAGAAAAGGCAGGATAGGAGGATGGAGAGATGGTAAAGAGTGGTGGGAAGAAAGTTCAGAGGTGACATTTGAGGGGAGACCTCAAACATGCAAGAGCACAAACCATGTCCAAGTCAAGGGTTAGAACATTTTAGGGAGATGGAACAGCAATGCAGTTTTGAATGTGCTATCAGCAAACTTAACAAATGACTTTTTTGGTACTGGGAATTGAACTCATAGTTTTGCATTTGCTAGATAGGTGCTGTGCTGCTGAGCTATATCCTTGGCAAAAACTGGCTTTTGACAAAGAGTCTCACTATGTAGTTTAGGCTGACCTCCAGTGCATTATCTACCTGGAATTAGAAGCATGTACCACCATATCTGGCTAAGCGTTTTTTTTTTTCCCCAGTGCTGGGAATTGAATGCATGCTAAATGAGTTCTCTACTTGTGAGCTATATCCCAGTCCTATTCTTTTTTTTTTCTTTAGTCATAGAAAGGTGTGACTTGAGTGACAAGGTAGCGTGTAAAGTGTTTCTCATTCTTTATGAGTATTTACCAATCCTTTAAATGTACCGTAGTACATAGAAGTAGTTTTCTGTGGATAACCATTAGAATTATTTATGATCTTTCATTGTTAAAGCTAGGCTGTGGTAAATAACTTGTGAATAACTTGTACGTATGACTTTTGTCCATGTGCCAGTGAAATTCAGCATTGAATTCATAAGCATATCCCTTTTCTTAGGGTGGCAGATTGCACAGCTCACCAGAGACTGGGTTTTTGCCCATGGTCAGTCTCTGGGGTATTTAAGTTGAGCACAGAAGGTGCCCCACTGTGGGTGGGATAGTGAGCTCCATGTACTCTGGAATCAGTGTTTCAAGTTTCACTTTTTTTTTTCCTTCAAACAAGACAGATTCAAATAAAATCAGTCAAAACAAGACAGCGAAAGCAATACAGAGCTTCAAATTAAGTTAATAGGAAATTAAAAGTGGTTACCATAGTATATCCTGCTATCTTTGGAATAGCTGTCCATGCCATCAAATCTAGTACAAGTAGACAAACTGAAACAGAATAAAACCAAACTAAACAGAGCAATGAAAACAATGAGTTTCAAATCATGATACAAGATTAATAATGTCCACTACCTTCCCTTCTTAGACAATTCCTCCCCTTTCACTTGTACATTTTGTGTCCCACTAACTCCTTTAGTTTTTAGATTAGGGAGGCAACCCTCTATTCACCTAAGCAATTCTGAACTTTTTAACCCTGAGCATGATCTCAAGTTGTATCCATTTACCTATAAGAGCCTCAAAGTTTTCCTTCCTTATAGCTGAGTAGTTCTCCATTGCATAAGTGTCATGTCTTTCCAACCAATCTGCAGCTGATGGGCAAGCTACCTCCACTTTTTTCTGGTTCCCTGTCACATAGAGCATTGTTTTCTCAAAGTTAGACAACCAGAGATCTTCACTATCTGTCATATTATCTCTTATTTTCTTTCAAATGGTTGTCCGCATGTTTGCATACAAGGAGTTCATACTAAATAACATAGCCAATCTTTTCACAGGATGTGTAGTTCGCTGGCTCCCACTTGCTAAGGGGGGGAGGAGAGGGGGTACACGGGACGGGGGACGGGATGACATGAGATGTTTGATTCCCAGCCCATGCGCCGGCAGGCTCACAGCCACTCCCCAGAGAGGGGAGGAGCTCCTTGTTCTCCCGGCACCCTGAGTCAACCACATGGTGCAGGTCCCGAGGCACCAGGGTCTCTTCTCCTGCAGGCCGCCAAAAGTCTGCCACACTCACAGCTGCCCCCCAGAGAGGGGAGGAGCTCCTTGTTCTCCCGGCACCCCGAGTCAACCACATGGTGTGGGTCCCAAGGCGCCAGGGTCTCTCTCCTTCGGGCCATATATTTCTTATATAGAGCACCTTGATGGACCCTATCTCCTGATCCACCTGTATTCTGCCTGTATTTCTTTTTATTAGTGTATCAAGGCCATCTATATTAATGATTATGGCCAACCTTCTCTGCCTCATCTCTGCCATGCTATTTTTTTGTCATTGGTTGTCTACTTTTCCCCTTCATTTCACTGTCTGCCCCATTCAGTGAGCCCCCTCTGCTGCTGTTCTTGAAACCATGGTCTTTTTCTCTCTCTCTAGAATGTCCTTCAGTATTTTTTGTAGGGTTGATTTGGTGGTCATGAATTCCTCCAGTTCCTCTTTGTCATGGAAGCATCTTGTTTCTCCATTAATTCTGAGAAATAGTTTTGCAGGGTACATCAGTCTGGGTTGGAGGTTGTTTTCTTTCAGGACTTGGAATACTTCACTCTAAGCTCTTGATTTGATGGTTTGTGTTGAGAAGTCTGTTGTGATTCTGATGGGTCTTCCTTTATAGATGATCTGATTCTTTTCTCTGACAGTTTTTAACATTCTGTTCTTGTTTTGAATTTCTAAGATCCTGATTATTATATGTCTGGGTGTAGATCTATTTTGGTTATAGCTGGCTGGAGTTCTGTATGCCTCATTTATCTGAATATCATTTCCTTTTCCTATGCTTGGGAAGTTTTCTCTAATGATTTCTGTAAATAGCCTTTGTATTTCATTTGTGTATACCCCTGCTTCTTCACTCACATTTTTTATTCTTAAGTTATAGATCCTCTTGTCATCTTCTAGCCTTTGTATTGTTACTTCCTGGTTCCTTGTTATTTTTAAGAGATCTTTCCTTTCACGATCACAAGTTGCAAACCTGTCTTCAAGGTTTGATAGTCTATCTTTATTTAGTTTCTTTCAAGCAGTTTTGCCAGCTTTCAATGGAGTTTTTAATTTCCTGGTAATCTCTTTGAATTTGTTTCATGTATTCTAAATTTTTTTTATATTCTTCATCGAAGGTTTCCCTCCTTTTTCTGTGCTTCTCTATTCTTCCATCTGTGTCTTCTTGAGAGGTGCTTAGCATTTCTTTTAGTATGTTTCTTATATCTTCCTTTACTTGTACTAGTATTTCTGTTTTAAGTTCTTTTATAGTTTCATGAAGTTGCTTCTTTATGTCAGTTGCTGTTACTTCAGAAACCTTATGTGTGCGACTCCTGATCTCTTCTTTGTTTACCTCTCCTGGACCAGTACTGCTTGGATTGGAGGCTGGAGACTTGCCTTGTTTCTTCCTCTTGTCATGTTCCTGGTTTCTTCCAGACAATGGGTAGTGGGGTCCCCGGCACTTCCTGTATTGGTTATAATTACTCTGAAGCATGCTGGCTAGGGATTGCTCCTGTTTACTGCTTTCCCCAATCTGCTGATGATTACTGGAGTATGAGCAGGGGAAGGGCAGGCTGGCCCCTTCCTTCTGAGCTGGTTAACCACTGGGAGTCTACACCACATTAATGTGTGCTGCGCAGGTGGGGTTGGTTAGGGATAGCTTTAGGGAAACCTTGACCTTGGCTATTGGACTGCGCACAGGAGTGGGACTCAGTCCAAGCAATTCTCACCAATCTGCTTTGCGCTAGGAGTGGCTGAATGAAGTTGGCTGCAGTTCTGGTTTCAAGCTTATCCTGCCTGACTCCCAAATGCCTCTCAGTCAGTTGCCCACTCCCACGGGAGGACTGAGTCCCTCACACTTACTGCCAGCCAGTGCAGTTCTCCAGTCTGCTGCTCCCCTCTGCCACTGAGTCTTTCTGCCAAGGCCTTCGGGCTTGCCAGCCACCCACTTCACTGTGACCATGCATCTCTGGATTCCAGTGGCATTTCTCACACAGTGGGAAAGCACCTCTGGTTACTGCCTTCTGTTTAAGTTTTTCTTTTTCTTTTTTTTTAATTCTCTTTGTGGGCTTTGATTCTCACTTTAGTTTCTTCCTGGGTTGAGGGGACCCATTTCCTTCCTTCTAGTCTTCTCCAGAATGCTATAGTCCAGCATCTGGGCTGTTTCTCTCAGAGAGGCTCTTTACTCTGCTGTTTACTGTTCCACCATCTTCCTAGAATCCCCAAGTTTCACTTTTTTGTCTGTAGTACTTAGCGTAGTGCCTAGTGTTTGGGTACCATTCACTAAGTACTTGCAGACTTAATTAAGAACAAGTCAAAGGAGATAAGTATATGGAATAGAATGCTTGTTCTTAGATGGCATCTTAATGAAATAGTGTATTCATTTGTTCAGTATCTTCTTTTCCTTGTGGACTATAATGTGCAGAAAAGTGCATTGTTCTTTCTCCCTAATTGTCTTTATTGTCTAACTCATAGTAAGTGCTCAACAAATATTTATCAAATATACACTTGAGTAAACAGTATAATTATAGAACAGGGCTAAGTGTGGAGGCAGTAGTGGTAATGGAGAAAAAAGATCTGACTGGGACTGAGTGGAAGAGGCCCAGTGAAGACGTAGCCAGAATCTAGAGGAGCTGACAAAGCTCTCCCACAGTGAGGGCTATAGGACTCTCACACCCATATCACGTTTTGACCTTAGCTTTTCCTGGTCCTGGCAGGTTGAGGTACAGTGCCTGCTCCTGCTGGAGGTGCTGGGTGGCTCCCACAAACATGCTGTGGACGGTGCTGTGAAGAAGCTCACCAAGCTGTGGAAGGAGGTGACAGGAGTGGGCAGGAGGTGGTGGGTAGTGTTTGCCCTTATGCCCCTGCTGCCATTTTTATTCACCGTCCACTTTCCTCTTCAGAACCCCGGGCTAGTGGAACATTACTTGTCAGCCATTCTCAGCCTAGAACCCAACCAGAACTATGCTGGCATGCTGGGGTTGTTGGTGCACTTCTGCACAAGCCACAAGGAAATAGACGTGGTCAATCGGCACAAGGCAAGTACCAGGCATGGTGGCTGTGGGTCTGCCATGTTTTAGACTGGCTGCAGGGAAGGAATGGGATTTTGCTTTGCCCTGTGTCCTGAGCTTTTGATCTCATCTCAGATTTGTTGGTTTTCTCACACGAGACCCTGGCCTTGCACAATAATGATGAACTTTAAGGCGGTGGAAAGTTTTCCTGCAGTTTGGCCTCTGGTGAATCCTAGTGTAATTATTAGGATGATAATTTGCTTGTTTGTGCTGATGTTTATTCACCTCCTTCAAACACCTACCATGTACCTAGTTCTGTACAGTGGCAAAGGAGCTGTGATATCTGCAGGCAAAGCTGAATCTGAAGAGGAGTCTGACCTTCAGTGGGTCATCATCTAGTTAATTATAACTGTAATTAATGCTACAAAGGGGAAAGGCGGGAAGCTGTAATTCTTGGCAACAGGGGAACCTGACATAGGCTGCGGGTCACAGTCTATGTCACATCCTCATGACTTTCAGGGTGTAAGGGGTCAGCGGGTGAGGAGGTGAGGAAGAGCATTTTGGGCAGAGAAGGTAGCCAATGGGAAGGACCACTGAGGAGGCAAGTAAGGTTGTGGTAGGTGTGGGTGAGAGAGGTGTGAGATTAGAGTGAGACCTCGGCTTAACACTGAGATTTGGAGGTATTGATTCATGGTTTTTGGAGGTTCTCCCACAGAGGTACCTCTTTAGGCCAGCTGTCAGGCCCTTTAGAGGGTCAGGGTGTAGCCAGATCTCTGTCCTCTAGAGTGCCTTGCTGGATTTCTACGTGAAGAACCTCCTGATGAGCAAAGTAAAGCCTCCGAAGTACCTTTTGGTGAGTGGGCACCTTACTTGCCTGGATGAGCTGAATCCAGTTTTACATTCTGGGGCTCTGCACTGCTGTCTGTTCCAGTTCTGTTCCTCTTGCCTGATTCCTTTCTCTTTGTAGGATAACTGTGCCCCTCTGCTCCGATATATGTCACACTCGGAGTTTAAGGATCTGATACTGCCTACCATACAGAAGTCCTTACTGAGGAGTCCAGAGAATGTTATTGAAAGTAGGTTCCTGTTGGAAAGGATGGTGGGGAGAGGACCAGTTGCCTGATTAGCTTTATTCCTTATTTGCTATAGGAAATAAATGTGTGTGTGTGTGTGTGTGTGATGTGCACGCGTGTGCAAATGCACATGCATGCATGCATGTGTTGGATGAGGAGTTACAGTCACTTGTTGGGACCTTGAGAGATGTTCAAGGACCCTTTTCAGAATATGGTGAAGTCATGGACTTTCTTATTAGAAGAATATACCAAACTGGATCCATTTAGAATGCATATAATGTTGGAGGCATTCAGACTAAGAACCTTTTTTGAGACAGTTTGTACTTGGTGTGAAGATGGTACATTAAACCATGAGTATGAGGGTTGAGTCTCTGTCCCTGCTGCTTGGTAGGATGTTTTGGTGGAATTCTGGGAAGGGAGCAGTTTTTTTGTTGACTGGGAAAGAGGTAGTAAGTACAGCTTTCCAGTTGAACTATGGTTGAAGGTATAACCATTCTTGCAGTCCTGTAGAGGTGAAGGGTGGTCATGTTTCATATAGCTAAGCAGCAGGCCAGGTAATATTTTCTGGGAAGATGGGCAAAAAACAAGTCTTGATCCCAGAGACTGACATGGGCAATGCTTTCTGTTCCTTTAGCCATCTCCAGTCTGCTGGCATCAGTGACACTTGATCTCAGCCAATATGCTCTGGACATCGTGAAAGGCCTGGCTAGTGAGTATTCTGACCTCTCTCCAGCTCCTCAACATATGTGAGTTTTGAATGTACTCGTTGCAGTTCTTCCTGCAAGAGAGCTCAAGTTAGAAATAAGACTTTAGGGGCCTGGGGATTTAGTTCAGCAGTATAGTGCCTGCCTGGCAAGCATGCAGTCGTGAGTTTGATCCCCAGTACAAAAAAAAAAAAAAAAAAAAGACTAACTTTACCTACATGGGCTGAGTTTCTTTCTTGAGATTCTTTAGTATGAAAACAGATAGCCAGGATTGAAGAGCAGGTTGTGTGGGAAAATCAGACTAAAATCTGGATGGTCAGCTGCTGGAAGCCCCTGAACAGTGGCTTTGTTTGTCCAGATCAACTGAAGTCCAACAGCTCGCGCCTCATGGACGAAGCTGTGCTAGCACTACGAAACCTGGCCCGCCAGTGCAGTGACTCCTCAGCCACGGAGGCCCTGACCAGGCATCTGTTTGCCATTCTCGGAGGTGAGCAGTTTTCTTGGTCTTGAGGGAGGCTGAAGTGTGTCCCCAGCATTCCCCTGAGCTCCAGATCTGGCATAAACTTGATTCTGCATCTGTGTGTGATGAGGTGGTGTGGCCAGGGGGGATACCCACACTGGAATGTACGTGGATGATGTCAGTGGAAGTGCACAAACCAGTGTAGATAGTAATCTCACCATTTTTGCTTTTACATCTGTGTGTTTTTGTATGCATGGCAGAAAAATACTTCAGATTGTTAATAATGTCTTTGAATAGTGAGACCATGTATGATTTACAAAGTTATTTTGTTTATATTTTTTTGTTTCTCAGTTATTCTGCAAGAAAATAGTTCATTTTTAGTCAAAAACCGAAAGAGGCTATTAAATGTGGGGGGTATGTGTGTGTGTGTGTGTGTGTATCTGTTTTATTGTTTTGTTTTATGAGACAGGGTCTCATTCCAGTTCAGGTTGTCCTTGAGTTCTCTGTGTAGCCCAGGCTGGCCTTGAACTCACAGCAATCCTCCTGCCTCAGCCTCCTAAGTGCTGGGGTTACAGGTGTGCATCACGACGCCTAGCCTTAATAAATATTATTTTAAGTTAAGCTTCACATCAGAAAGGCTATGTATGGAGTCTGCATGTATCATATGTCACCTCATGATGTGCTGTTCACCCTCAGGCGAATGTGGGTCATGTGAATTTAACCTTTGCTTCTCTACTCTCAGGCTCAGAGGGAAAATTGACTATTGTAGCCCAGAAGATCAGTGTCCTTTCAGGTATGGGATTCCTCCCCAGGTCCTAGAAGTGTGGTTGGTCCTGGGGGAGGTTTAATGTGACTCAGATATAGTAAGTCTTTTGGAACCCAACCTTTCTGACAGTCTTGGTCATGCCATCTTGCCCCCTAGTGCTCTTCTGTCTGCTTGTCTGTCAAGAAGCCTGGCTTTTACAAAAGACAAGACTGTGGAGAGAGCATTGAGGGAGGGTTGATAATGGCCAGGGAGAAGTATGGCTGGGGGAACCCGTAAGTTTGTGACCAGTGTGCAGAAGTGACAATGGCAGGAAGCTTCGCTTGCTATGGTTTTGTACAGATGAGCAGCTGAACAGGGAATGTGCCTTTCAGGGATTGGGAGCATCAGTCATCACTTGGTGTCTGGGTCTTCTGGTCAAGTCCTGAATGGGACCGTGGCTGAGCTCTTCATTCCATTCCTCCAGCAGGAAGGTAATTTTGTACAGCATGGGGAGTGTGCATTCCAGACCTGTCCTTGGCTATGGTTTTTTACAGTTGAGGTCTTCCATGACCCCTTTCTGTTTCTGAAGTACACCTCCTTCAGCGAGCAGGGCTGGGAATTGCCTGAAATGTCATTGCTTTCTTAGCTACTCCACCTTGCTTTCTTGTGCTGTTTGCAGTACTTTCTGGTGCTACAGATTTGATTTGATTATAAGAGGTCACACTGTGTGGACTTTTGCTTGTCCTAGTTCACGAAGGCACCTTGGTACACGCTGTCTCAATCCTGGCTCTCTGGTGTAACCGTTTCACAACAGAAGTGCCCAAGAAGCTCACTGAATGGTTCAAGAAAGCTTTCAGCCTTAAAACCTCCACCTCTGCAGTGAGGCATGCCTATCTGCAGTGTATGTTGGCTTCCTTCCGAGGTAAGATGCCTTCCCTGAGCCAATGTCCAGGCCACCTCTGCAGAGGTGACCAAATCTTCAGGGCATTATCACCATTCCACCATTCCACCATTCCAGACTTTCCCTTGTTTAGCTTGTTTTGCATCATTTCCTCCTGAGCTCATGGGCCTTTTAGTCATCTGTAAACCCCAGAATCAGAGGCTCTTTTCTCGTCTGATACTTGCTTCTACCACTATGAAATCCCCTGTCAGCCTGTCACTACATTATCTAATATCATGAAGAAATGATTCTGACAAGATCAATTTAAAAGTTCCAACTTCATGTCAACTGGACTCTGGACCTATTAAAAAATGTTCACTGCCCTCCCTTCAGTGCTAACACAGCTACTGTCATGGGATTGGTATTCATCTCTGTCCCAAGCAGAGCTAGAGGATACTTTAAGTCTTTATAGAACTTGATCACTAAGCAGTAAGCCTCTAATCTTGACTTGTACCTTTGAGATAGGCTTGAATTTCTTTTCAATATTTTTTTTTTTTTTGAGACAAGGTCTCACTGTGCAGCCCAGGCTGGCCTCAAATACACAGTTATATTCCTACCCCAGCCTCCTGAGTGCTAGGATTATAGGTGTACACTACTACACTCAGCCTAAAAAATCTTGTTTTTTTTAAATTTATGAGCTGTACTTAAAGAAACATCCAGGAAGACTGCAGATCCTCTCCTAGAGAGGAGAAACCTTTCTGTATGAAATGTGTCTTGCCTGATGGACAGAGTACCCATACATTACTTAATAGAGAAGAAGAATATCTCCAGAAGAGCTCAGAGTCGTAAATCACCTCTATGCAGTGGTTTGTGAGGTTTATAAAAAGTCATAGATAATGCAGATCGACGGCATAGATTCCTGTGGGTAGAAATGTATAATTAATACATCGTCAACCACCTTAGGGATGTAGTGAACTCGTATCTATGATTTTTAAAACAGTGTTGGTATTCATATATCAGTTTTCATTTTTGCTGTGTTGATCAACCTTGATTTTATATTGATGGTAGCTGGCACAAGTTTGGTTTAACTTGGTCTCTTCAGCTTGTCTTAGTTTGACCCCATGCTTTAAAAGTGAACATAGGGTCAGGATGCAGGTCAGTGTAGAGCACTTGCCTACTATGTGTGAGGCTTTGAGATTTATCTGCAGCACTGCAAACAAACCAAAAATCAACTTAAAGGAGGTAGGATTATTTTGGCTCATGGTTTCAAAGGTTTCAATCCATAGTCACTTGGCTGTGTTATTTCTGACCTGTGGTAAGGCAGAGCAGTATGTTAGAGAGGGCATGGCAGCCAGAAAGCAGAGTGACAGAACATCAGCGAACCTGTGCTATCAGGCTTCCTCCTTTCATTTTGCCCATCCAGGCCCCCTACTATTTTTCCTAGGTGCCACCCACATTCAGAGCATATCTCCCCCAACAGTTTGCTGTCCCATATGCCAATCATCTTTGGAAACATTCTCATAGGCACAACCATAGTGTGCTTTACTAATTTCCTAGGGTATTTCTCAGTGCATTCAAGTGGACTACCCAGGTTATCCAGTATAAAACATTTCTTAGATATCAATTCATTTCATTATCTGAAGTAATGGTTTCATTGTGAAATGTTCTGCTATATCCAGGTAATACTATGAAAACGTGTGTTTAGCTATAGTTTTAACTTGTTGTTTTTTAAAAAAGTGAGTTTGGTTTATAGGTCTAGTTTTAGAATTTGAGTCCAGAGGTTGTCTGATATGGGAGAAGAGTACAAGGTAGGAATTGATAGGCTTGACATTGGTGCTGGCTCTGGATTAACTAGCTCTGTGACCTTGGGAACTCACTGTTTGCTTATCCATTAGATGACTAGTTGGACTATTGGATTAATAAGGGCTCTTTTATGGTCATAGTTTGATTTAAGCCCCAGATTCTAACTCCAGTTCTTTGAAATGTTTGACAAAGTAACTGAAGGATGTTAGCCAGTTTACACCTGGGTGGATACTCCTTCCTCAAATCATCCCGTCACCCCTGAAGATCAGGATGTCCTGTAAGGTACTTGTCTCTCTCCACAGGTGACATGTTACTGCAGGCCCTGGACTTACTGCCCTTGCTCATCCAGACAGTAGAGAAGGCAGCCTCCCAGAGCACTCAGGTTCCCATCATCACAGAAGGGGTTGCTGCAGCCTTGCTGCTCTTGAAGCTTTCAGTGGCTGACTCACAGGCTGGTAAGGTTCCAGAGATGTTCAGGATAGTTGGTGACAAGAGTGTCTTTCAGAGTCCTTGGGAGGAGTGCTTTAATGTTTAGGATCAGCTTGTCAGCCACAGGGCTGCCTATCATCTGTTGGGAGGGGCCTTAGGGTCAAATTGGGCAGTGGGAAGGCAGTGAGGGGACCCTGTTATTGTCCTTTGTCCTGATGCTCTGGGACATGGGCTTGTGGATGATACCCAGACTAACCTGGTTTCAGTATCAGGGTTTTTTTGTTTTTTGTTTTTAAATTGCTTATATATTCTCAGCGTACAAAGTTCAAAAAATGGTATAATGTGAAGTTTCCCCTTAGCCCTATCTTCCAGGCACAAAGTTCTCCTCTTTGAATAGTATTAGCAGTTCTGTGTCCAGATACAGTTAATGTGTAATGAAATACGCTGGATGAATACCTATGTATACCATACTACATCCCAAACATACCTTGCAAATATTTTTTTTTTCTTTTTGAGACAGAGTCTTGTTAAGTAGTACAGACTGGCCTTGAACTTGCTAAGTAGCCCAGGCTGGCCTCGAGTTTACAGCAGTCCTACCTCAGCCTCCCTAGTGCTGAGATTATAGGCATGCACCACCATGCCCGACTTGCAGATAATTTTAAATCATGACAAAAAGTGCCTTCTCTTTTTTGTGGCTTCCTAGAATTTCACGCTGTCTTCAGTTCATCTCTGTGTTAACATGTCATTGCTATGTCAAAATAAAATAGCAAATCAATGTAAAAGAAAGAATATTTACCTGTCATAACCCTAGGCATTTAAAGGCACTAAGTCATCTAGCACATGGTCTTTTGGGGGTAGTCACTTCATCACTAGAACACATGATACCCACAACTTAACTGAAGTTTATGGTTTATGGTTTTTAGAAGATTTGGCTCAGCCAGCTGGCCCCAAGAGAGGAAGGGCATGACAGAAGAGTCTAATGGAGAAAGCTGCTCATGTCATGGTGGCCAGGAAACAGAAAGAGAAAGGAGGAGGTGGGAAGGGAAATATACACTTTTAGGTCATGACCCCAGTCATTTGCCTCTTCTAACCACACCCCACTTCCCAACAGCACTAGCAGCTGAACTGGCTGGTGTATGAATCCCCCAGTGAATACAGCACCCCCATGATACAGCCTTCCCCCAGAAGCCCCATCTTTGAGTGCATAAAAGTTTTGGGGGACATTCTAGATCCAAATCATAACAGGAGGACACCTCAGATTCAGACTATAGTAGCCCTTTTCTTCTTGCAGGTAGATACAGCTGGACCTTCTGTAAGGAGAAATAAGAGTTCATCTCTTTTCATATATTATTGTGTGCCCAACATGTGTATGCCAAGACCTTGGGCTACTTGGGGAGATGCAAAGATGAACACAAGTTTGCCTCATTAAATTTTAGGGTGCTTATTACTTTGTAGCAGTAACAAGGAGATGTAAAGATAACCTCAGTAGTATAATAAATATGTGACATTAGAGCAGTTTT
>PVJX010029912.1:0-22508 GCA_004027295.1 Dolichotis patagonum | reverse complement strand
AATCCAGTATATATTTTCAAACTTTTTAACAATGGTCAAAGAGATGAATGTGTCTGCTGATGTTTCTGTACCGTCTATTCTGTTCCACGATCCTCCCACAGTTTTTTATTATCATGCATTTTCCATCACATTTGCTTTGTAAAGCAACTTGGCCTTAGATACTGTGCAGCCTCCTACTTTTCTCTTTTTGTAGAAATTGCTTTTGTTGTTCATACAGTTACATTGTTTAAAGAATTTCAGGAAATATTTCTCTAATTTGATGCAGAGCATTCTTAGTACAGTGATTCATGAACTTAATTATTTCCACAGTTCTGTGTAAAACAATCACATTCATGTTGACCCAGCAAAGTTCAGCATGCTTATGTTTGTCACTCAGTGCAGACTTCACACACAGAATCAAAGTTTGGTAAGTATTATTTTAGCTAATCAAATTTCTCACAAAAAGCATGGTACATGAGTGGAACTAAGGTACTATTGTATTTTGAAGGGTATCCTTTGAATCAGTTTTGAGATTATGTACTTTAAAAATGGCTATTCTGCCTATTAAGAATATTTGTGCAATCACATTTTTATATTTATTGATTCATTTTAGTATATCTTTCATACCCTCTTCAACCTCTTTTTTCAAGATAATGTAGGATTCATTATACAGTTCTTTTCACTTTCTTGATTAGTTTAATACCAAGATTTAATTTTTCCTGATGCTAATCTAATTTGTATTGCTTTCATAATTGTCTCTCACTGATTTCACCATTGGTATACAGATATACTACTGATTTCTCAATGTTGGTTTATTATCCTGCTATGTTGTTGAAACTGATTACTAACTTTATGATTTTTGTTGTTGCCATGCTTTGTGTGTTCCATATATGGTTTCATGACATCAGCAAATAATAATTTGACATCATCCTTGATCTGTGCATTATTCTACAGGGAATGCTTTGTGCTCCCTCACCTTTAGTACCATGCTGTCCAATGGTGAGCCATAAGTAGCTATTAACAAATTCACCTATGATTTTTCTTCCCAATTTGTTAGGAGACACTAAATCTTGTTGTAATATTGCATTTTCTCAGAAACATTTTCTGATATGCTCATGCAGATTTTAACCCTGCTTCTGGTTATGTGGTATATTTCATTTTTTATTCGCATACGTTTAACCATTCTTCCAAGTCTGAAGTAAAATCTACTTGGTCATGATATGTGGTTTTGTTAGTGATACCTTATATTCTATTCTCAAATATCTTACTGAAGATTATCTGCATTTTTGCTCATGAAAGACATTGGTGTGTAATCTTTTTATGTTTTAGTGTATATCTCATTTTTCAATCCTAGTGATGCTACCTTCCACAAATGATTTTGTAAGCACACTATCTTCTAATATTTATCAGAACATTTTACGATTGTTGGTGATATAACCTACTTAAAAATATTGTAGGATTTATCATAGCACAGGGCAAATTTGTTTGATATTAAAAATTTTTATTTGTTTAACATTAAGCTCAATTTTATTGTCTATTATTGCATTGTTCAGCCATTTTGCATCTTCTTGGTTTAGATTTACTGATTTGTAGAACTCTCAGAGTCTGGCCATTTCTTCCAAACCTTCTAATGCATTGGAATATAATTTTTCATGGTATTTACTATCTTCTGGATTTCAGTGATGTCTTTTTGTGAGTTAGCCTTTTCATTTCAAATTATACAATTATGAATATTTTCTTAATTTCCCTTTCTAAATTTGTCTAAGTGTTTATTTACTTAGATCCTTCTGGCAAGGGCCAAGTATTTGTTTCTCTCCTTCTGGATATTGAGGTTTATTTCCAATTTTTATGATCTATTCTCTAATATTAAATCAATATTTTGGAAAATTGCTTATTTTTACTCTACCATGCTTCCATAACTGATCAAAATTCCACATAATCCATCCTGCAGTCTCTTTCCTGCATCATTAGAGAACTGTTCTTGAGAATAAAGTATCAGTATAGTGAGTCTTGATAATAGTTGAAAGTATCACTGAAATACCTACCATATATAACTGATGTATTAATTAATGTACTGGTTGTCTTTTACCCCTACATGAGTCTTCTCTGAATAAATAAGGGTTGAATTTGAAACAATAACTTTAAACAAATGAAATTGTAAGTAATCTCTTTGGACATATAAAGACAAAATCATTACCTAAAAACACTATCTTAATAAGAAAATCTCACATACCAAACATGATGTCCATGTTCTACTAGATCTCCATGATATTGAATACATATAACCAAAAAAGTAAAACATAGAAAAATATATGCATACATGAAGAAAACTGGAAAAGAAACCAGAAAAAAACGTAATTTTCCCAACTACTCCTAGGCCAATCAAAGTGGATACATAAAGTGAAAAAAGCAAATATCAGGTAAAGAAACTCTCTCATGAAAAATGAGTTAAAAGGTAGGTGGTTTTAGAGAGGATATGACCATCAGTTTATGGATACAGAAATGTCAATATGAATGAAGAATCCATAAAACAATACTTTCAAACAGAATTAAGAGCACATTAAACACACTGTATATATACTTTCATTCCAGTAATGCTATAGTGTTTCAGCTTATGAAAATCAAAAATTCTAATACATTAAATATAAAACCAATAATCAAATATATAAGATTATAATTTAATACACAGGAAGCCTTCAATAAATTTAAAATAAATTGCTGATATACACATATATACAATCTAAACATACACCAAAACTCTAGATTGTATTTGATGTAGACTTAACCTCACACTGCATTACACAGTGATAGTTTGAACTGTAAAATCACAAAATGTGTTTCTGTTTATGTCACCATTCCTATTCAGGGGAACACTTGTGATTTTACCAAAAACAAAAAAGAAAGACAGAAAATAAAAATAATACAAGTTGCTGAACACAGAGCAACAAAGGTATATTGTGCATATCTCTTAACGAAACATTTTCTTACATGAGAAGTGTTCAGGATCTTATAAAAAAAATGTAGCCAAATAGCAAAATGAAAACTGTGATACAGAGAACTACAGACTTACTGTATGTTCAAATTTAACATGGAGGAAAAAATCAGTGATTACAACTATTCACAACAGCTTCAAAATTTATAATAGATACTTAAAATAAATTTACTAAAGATAAAATTATTCTCTATAGGAAATTTAAGAATAATGAATAAAAACATGTAATTAGATGTTAGAAGATATAAAAGCTCTCTTATGTGTACAGAGTGTCACATTTATTTAACTGAGAAAATCTTAGAAGCCTTCTGTTTATCATTAGTTTAATGCACAAATAAGTAAATAACCAAATATAATTTTATGTGTTCAGGCCTGCTTCAAAAGAGGTTATCAATGGGTTATAACTGACCAACCTCTCTCAAAACTTTCCTATCACATTTTCCATTAAATTATTCATGAATCAAGCCACTTTCAGAGGAAAATAAGTCACTCTGCCATAATATTTTCATCTGGATCAGGACAACCACACACTGAAAATTCTGATATTATTAGCCCCAATATACATATTTTAAATAATTTCCTTACATAGGTAGATAAATGACAAATACAAACTCTAATACTTTGGATGCTATAGTACTGCTGTTGATATAATAAACATTGTAGCAATCATGATCTATAAATACATCGCAATTCCAAACAAAATACAGAATTCATCACAGGTCTAGAATTACAATATAAACGTGTATGAGTTAGAACAATCTACGAAGGCAAATAAAGGATTTCTGAGCAAGTAAACAAAACTCGTGTGGTAAGAATAGCACATATCAAAATATCTACAAACAAAGAGTAGGAAAAACAGCAACACAAGGACATTAAAATTGGGCGTGAGAGGATATTCTTAAAGGTCATATATGGCATACATGTACATATTGGATGATGTTTAACTGATAACTAATATAAAAATCATGACATGAAAGAATGGTCTTTATAAGAGAACAAGCCAAAATAGGAAAGTCAAATGTCACGTGATTTCTCTTACATACAAAATAGCAAAGATGATCACAATGAGTGCAATAGCACAAAATCAGAAAAGATTAAGGAAGAAAATGAAGCATAAATAAAGGAGAAAAGTAATTTTAAAGAAGAATGTTGTTTGAAAGAGTTCAAAAAACAAACTTCTATTGTGCTATATATATATATATATATATATATATATATATATATATATAATCTGAATTAATTCTAAGTTTGGTATGATTAATATTTACTATTTTAAAAGGGTCCAAAAATACCACTTAAGCAGAACAGACAGGTCAACTAAAATTACATCATCGGTTTTAGAAATGTAACTAACTGGATACAGTACAAGATTTTTAGGGATAATTTATTGATAAATGAAGAAAAGAGCCTCAGTACATCCATGGGGGAAATGTTAACTTTAGATCATGCAGACAAGAATCACTGCATAAAAGTTTAACTCTATCATGTCCCAGAATATTCTTTTCCTCTGAAGACAATATAATTACAGGAAAACACATGAATCCTGAAGACTATTTAAAAGAATTGAGGAAAACACTGCTGAAATTTTGGCCAGTGTCTGATACAGATACTGGTATTATATTGTTCATTCACTTAATTTATTTAAAAATGTGTTTTTAAATACATTAAGTGAATGAACTTAATGTATTTAAGTTCACTTAATGTATTTAAAAATGTATTTCAAATCCTCAGGGCCTGGGAGGAATAACAAGAAGAACAAGAAGACAAGTTGCCCTTCCCATGAGCCAACCAGCAGGCTGGCTAGGAGACAAGATGCCCTGCCCCATGAGCAAGGAGCTGATTTGGAACACAGGCTGAGTTGATTGCACCTGAGGTACCAAAACAATATAATTCTTCAATTGTTTGATTGACTTTTCAGGCCTAAAGAGGGTAATCTGATCATCTATTAAAAGGACAGCCATATGCACTATAGCAAAGATGGGAAACTGCATTGTAACTTGTTTTTGAAATCCAACTTTCTTCTCATTGTTTTGATTTCATTTTATTGTTATGCTACATTCGAAGTTCTGTTTAGATTGGTTTCATTCTGTTCTGTGTTGTTTGATTTTATTACATCTGATGATACTGGAAGCTACTTTGAAGATAATGAAAGGTATTATAGGAGTATTATTAATTTCCTATTATCCTGATTTTAAATCATGTATCATTTTCACTGTTTTAGCTGATTGGGTTTATTCTGTTTCATTTTGTTTGCTTTTATTCTTTTACAAGGCAAATATAGTCTTTTGCATTGAAAGTTCTTATTGTGTTTTGTTTTGTTTGATTTTATTATGTCTGATGGTAAAGACAGATTTTTTTTTATTGCACTGGGGATCAAACTCACAACTGCACATTTGTAAGGTAGCCATTTATGCGGCTGTGCTAAGTCCCCAGTCTAGGACAGATGTTTTAAAGAAAACAAGAGACATTATTATACCCATTATTGATTACGTATTACTTCAAAGTCCTGTTTCACTTTCATTGTTGTGTTCTGAGTAGCTTTATTCTGTTTTGTATTGTTTGAGTTATTCTCTTTAAATTAAAAAATATACTTCATGTACTCATTGGTGTGGTATGCTCTAAACTGAAACATCAATCTGTCATTCATCTAGAGTCTGGCTTATGATAAAAAGTCTGTGATTACCACCAGCAGGGTTTCTCTTTCATGTAAATGAAAAATGACATCTGCTTTGCAGTATTACCATTGTATCTTGAAGAAAGTAAACACTTTGATATGGTTATGAGAATAGTTGCACATCATGACAAAGTCTATGGAAAACTATCAAGAAGGAATAAGAGGAATGTAGAAAAAAGCCCAGGCAATGTGATCATCACGAATATAGTAAAGGTCTTTCATTACATTAGGAGGAAATCTACATTGTGTTTCCAAACTGTCAAGTCCTTGTGACACTTGGTCTCTTCTTGACTTTAAAGAAATTACAGAATCACCTAGATTTTAAAATGATAAACTTATTTGTGAGAAAATGGATGCACTCAGAGACAAGTCTTAAGTAGAAATATATTCGAAAAACAAGCTTCAATGTTACATGAGTTTCATATATATAAACAAACAGTAGGCTACATCTTTTGCAAAGGGAATGAACTCCCAGGATTGAAGCAGGGAGGATAGAAGGGAGAGAAGTGAAAGCAAAATGAAGATTTCAGGTGACTCGTGTACCTGTACCACCTTTAGAAAGGAATGAATTTCTGTGATACAAACAGGTACTACTAGAAATGGAAAACTGTGAATACCTCAAGATGGAAAGATGTAGACATTTCCATGGCAGAGGGAATATAATTTAAATTTACAGTTTAGCACTCAATACAAACTCCTCGAGTACACTCATTCCCTAATTTTCACATGTATCACACACCTTATCATGATCATCAGTTGATGACAACCATATATAAATTATGTGGCACATTTATAAAATCCAAAGCTTACCTCATATTTTGGCTCATTATTTGGTGATTTATTTACAGTAACTCATGAAATAATTTTCAAGATTATATTAAGAGGAGTAAAAATATTTTCTTTATAAACATCAATGAAATTTCTTTGACATAGATGTCATGCCTATGAATGAACCACAACAGAGATTGAGGGGAAAGTGGCATGAGTTCTAGACAATATTTGATTGATTGCTTATAGGATAGAATGTATGTGCATACATAGGTAGATAGAAACTTGATCAAATAGACTCACCAAGAGACATCAGGCTGTTGATGGTTTCCTGCATCACATCTCTATACAGCTTTCTCTGTGCTGTGTCCAGCAGTGCCCACTCATCTGGGGTGAATTTTATGGTTACATCTTCCATGGTGATCGATTCCTACAAGATCATGCATATTCCAATTTAGACACAGAAATAGTGACAAACTTCCTACTATGTAAACTGAGATGATGGTGCTGAGGCAGAGGAGAAACAGCAGACACAGAGAGGACAAGCTGCTTAGGGCAACAGTCCACTGACTGCCAGCAGTAGACTGGGACGTAAGGTCACAGACCATCACTGAGAGGCATAGATTATATACGCATTAAATTATTATTTTACACAGTATTACATGCCACATGGTATAGGAAAAATAGGTCAACTTATGATAAATATTGTAGTTATGTCTCCTACAAGTTTACCACAAAATTTAACCTTCAAAATATAAAGCAAACATTGGTACAACATTTATTTTAAGGAATTTTATAAACAGTATCACAATGAAAGCTATTACAAAATTTTGTCATATGCATGCCATGTCATAATTAATTCATTCCCACCCATGCATCAGATATTAGTCATCAATAGAATCGGTGATAGTTTTTGTTAATGTTGAAAGAACCAGTCTTTCTATATATCAATATCATACAATATATGTTATTTGCAATGATGGAAGAAAAACTGGAAGCTATCATTTGGATCTCAGAGAAGTTGATAGTTTTTCTATATCACAGTACATTGGTTGCAATATATCTCCATTCCACAGAGCTGCACTAATGAGAATCATGTTTCAGGCCAGATAGATTAGCAATACTAGAAAAATCTGCTCTGAGTTGTTCCCTGAGGACAATTGTAATGATCATGCTCAGTATTTCCTGGATTTTTTTGTTCTCAAGTATCAAACTCATGACCTAGCTCTTACCAGGCAGGCACGTATGCCACTGAGCTAACGCCCTGTCCAATTTTCTGGAGTTTCAACACTATTCTACACTATTCTACAATGGCGATCTTGTATTTGGATGGTATCCAAATCTTCACATTAAAACAAATTCTTTTTCACGTGGCATCTATCAAACCCTTGAAAAAAATAACTGCTGGAATACCATGCTGACACAAAGAAAGAAAAATTTGACTAGTTTGTAATCAAACTAATACACCTCGTGATGATAACATTCATTGAAATAAATTGGGCAAAAGGATTGTACGTCCCTAGGTTTATCTTCCTTATGTCTTCATAAAACAATGAAATGAAAGCTGTGATAAAAAAATAGGGATGTGGTTTGATAAAATGAGGATGACTGTGAGAAATAGGAGGATAAATGGGGTTGGGAGAAGACATTCAAAATGAAGATATCTTATATATACGAATCTGCTCCACACAAGGAATTTAATTATTATGTAACTCAAACATGCAGCAATATAAGAGAAAATTTCATAAAACTTACATTTCTTTAATTTTTTGCATTTGCATTTTGATATTATATTCTTATTTGTCTATCTCAGTAAAGTTAGTGGTCATTTTAGTACATGATATTCAGCAATCTGGTATGAGCATTTGAAGTATGTATATTTGTAGCTTACCTTTTGAAATCTACTGTCCCAAATTTTTCCCTCATTGGATCTCTTCAGCCCCATTTATTGGCACATTTGCCATATGGAATGTTTATATTTCCTTTGTGGAGTAGATACATATACATAACATATTGTAATTAATTTTATACAACTTTCCAACCCTTTGCCTTTCAGTCCTGTTTCAATTAGAGAAATACTAAACACCAAATTTCCTATTATATTTATTTTGTACTTCATTATGCATTGTTTCTTTGTGTTGTCTTAAAGAGAATTTAAAGATCAAAACTATGCACAGTTTCAAATCATGATACTATGAAATTAAAAATTGTTATTATGTTTCTTAGTGTTGTCTTCAAAATAGTTGTTCATATTAACATATGTGCATATTCAAAATTGATCTAAAAATATAAACACTAAATTTTCCTTTGAAAAAACTAGCAGAATATGTATCACCCGTATCCTAGCTATCATTCATATATATATTTTTCGTATATATATTTTTTTCTTTTCACCCATCCTAATTCATTTTTTCTTTTTGATCAGTTTCTTTCCATTTCATATTATCTATTACACCTTTTGGATCTTAAGTAGAATTTCAGTTTTCTACATTAGGGAACAATACAACATCAATCCAAGCATGTCTGTTTTGTTTCACTTTTGAGGATGTCTCAAGTTGCATCCATTTACTTATGAAAGGCTCAATTTTATCTTTCTTTATAGCTGAGAAGCACACCATTGTATGAAAATAGAACATTCTTTTTATCCTTTCCTCAATTTATGGGAATTTCTCGTATACAGGAAATCATGAGAAATGTAGAGTCTGCTAAGAAAAAGTATACAAATTTCAGAAAGGAAAAATATTTTACCTATGGAGGACTTGAAAAACAATATTTGTTTACAAAAACACACTACACTGTGGGTTTTAAAAAAGAAATTGAAAATGCACGTGCAGGAATTTTACATTTTGACAAAGTTTATGAATTCAGCAGTATCACAATTGTCTGTAAGCTAATACCTACTCTTCTGAGAAATTAATGCAATTGTAGAAGCTGAACATGAATTTTATTGATCCCATGATGTTTCCACAGGTGAATGTTACAGTATTTATCTTAAGGTGTCTTCCTAAATCATGATTATTGACTTATGGTGAATTCTTTTTTTTAAAGTGAATAAAACCAAGCAAAATAAAACAGAATAAAGCCAATCCAAAAAAAAAAAAAAACAAAAACAAACAGTGTAATTGACGCAGGAATTTAATACTAAGGGGAATAATTAATGATGCTATAAAGCCTCTGTCTCCAAAGTTGCTGCAGATAACTTCAGACAAAGAAAAACTCAAACAAAACACAACAGAACACAACCAATAAAAACAAAACAATGAATGTAGTAAAGGAGTTCAAAACAAGATAATGCAAAATGGCTTCCATAATAAAACATGTTATCTTTAAATTGCTGCCAATGGATGTAATAAAACCAAAAGAAACAAAATAGTACAAAGTCCAACCCAACAAAACAATACAACAATAAAAATGATACAGGACTTCAAAACAAGATAAAAGGGAATTAGCAATGGCTACCACATTCAGAAGGAGACCCCGCCCCATATGCTACATTGCCTATTGTTATCGGTTGAGCAGATGATGACACAACTGGCTTTAGACCTGCAGTCAGTGAAACACTAAGCACTGCAAGCATTCAAATGTGTTTTAGCTCAACAGCTATCACAACAGCCTGTGTTTCTCCAGATAAGCTGGTTGCTTATGTTGTGAGTGAGGGGAATTGGCTCTTCTTGATTTCCAGCCTGTGCTAAGGAAGCAGCTGGCACCTACCTCTCTCCCAGGAGCCCAAAGTTTGTGCCAATTCAGAGGGCAGATTTACTTCTTGGTCAATTCTTGTTCTCTTCCCTGCAGTCTGAAAGTGGCACTCACTCACAGGAAAAGGCTGGAGACTTCCTGTCCCCCTATAGGGATGCACGTGGTGTCAATTCACAGGGAGGCCTTCTTCTTGGGTTTTTTTTTTTGCTCTTTCCCCACAGTCTGCAAATCCATGGTGCATTCTTTATAGCCAGGTGTGTCTGATTTATTTCACTTAGATTATGGTTTCAAAGTACACGTGTTTTGATACAAATTACTCAAGCTTATTGTTCTTCCAGCAGCACAGAATGTTTTAGGAGTATCCTTTAAAGAAGGTTTTGAATAGAAAGATAAGTCTTCTCCAATTTTAAAGCAAAGTGGATTATAGACGATTTATCATTCTGTGTCTACCTAAAATCGTTTCATTGCTGCAAAACTAGGTGCAGAGCTCTTTAATACTCTTTTACACAAGGTAGATTGAACAAGGTAATGAGTTAGGTTGCCATGATTCGCTAATGCTGTGTTATTCCTGGCATTGTCTGCACCACAAGTATCACTGCAGTGAAGAGCATGGGAAATGAGGCAGTGATTTCCAAAATATACCAGGGATTGAATGTGAGAGAACATTATGTCAACTGCTTATAGTGTGATAGAATATATACACTCAAACATACAAAATTGAACACAACCATATATAAATATATATATGTACATATATATAAATATATATATGAAAGTGTATTAGATATTAATGATTTTTAGACCCAAGATAACTACATTACTGTTAAGCAAAGCCTTATTCGAGTTCAGAGATCTCAATATGTCCTACTTGCACTCAACACTTTACATCTCTCAGTGGGGTTGTCAGTTTGAGGTAAAATGCCTTCTGACTCACCTGTGGATGCAACGCCATTAGCAGTTTTCTGTAGGGTTTCTCTCACATGTGTGGCAAGATAAAAGCTTTAAACTTTGTGCAGAGGATTTCAGACTTCTCTGAAGGTGTTGGGTGGCAAGTAGTACCCAATCAGTCTCTCCAAGATTTACAATCCACACTCTGGAAAATAACGATTTTGGGAAGAAAGAATAAGGAAAATAATTACTAAGACCCAGAAAAGATCTGAAGGTTAAATTATGGTATATGAAAAAAATGAAAATCGATTATACAACACAGAAAAGGGAAGTTGGTATCTGCACTGACTTCTGGATCCCGGCTGAAGGTTAGTGAGGAAGGAAGATCAAATCTCCAGAGGCACAGTGCAGCAGGTGATCACGGAGATGTGCAGCAGTGGAACGGGGCAGTGGATGCTTTGTGCTACCGCACCTGGTGAATACCTCCAGGCCCAGCGTCCTCTGAACATTTTGGGGATAATGCTTTGTCAGAGGCCAGTCTAAGAAGGGCTGACTCTTAGGTGGTGACTCAATAGACATAAAGATGCCATGATTTCACTTGTACAAGTCTCACATTTGTATAAAATGTCTATTATAGGGCTTATTTTTTCCCTTTGAATGACTGGTACATGTGAAAGAACAGAGGAAAACTACTAACAGGGAGATCATGTGAAAAACATCAATCTATTGAAAATTCTACTAAATAAGAGTATTAAAAAAGAAAAATATCAGTGAAATGAAAATAAAGGCTGGAGGTTTTAGCCTTAAAATGCATTGGAACAATGTTTTAGAAAGTAGAATTTAGAAGTAAAATTCTATTTGATATAACATTGTGTAAAATTTCCAATGCAGGAAACTTCAAAAAATCTTCTCTGGAATATATTTTGCAAATATCATTTTAATTTTCATAAAGGATTTGTATTACTCATAGAAGCAACTAATCCCAATATTATGATTATAATTAAAAATTATATGATACTTTACATAAGAAATTCATATAGGGGAAACTGTATAAATTATTAAGGAGTCTCAGTTAGACTAAAAACCAGATATAGATCAGTGTTCTGAGCTGATTTTTGGGATTGAAGGATGTGCTCTACATCCTGTTGATCACACAGTATCACATGTAAGTAGGGAAGAAACCATGAATAAGACCATAACTATGAAGAATCTACAATTTAGTCAAAAAAATTAAACACCATAACAAAGTATGACTGGAAGTTGTAGACATTGACAAAGTACATCTTAAACTTGAAGGAAGCAGTTGCTTGACATAGATGTGAGAGAAAAATGTAAGACGGTAAAAAATCACAACTAGGTGCTGGGAATGCAGAAGGGACTGCTGATCAAATAAAGTTTAAAGAGGAAAAGACAGTGGTTTCCTATAATAAGGGTAAAACAATCGACAGAATTCAGTTTTAAAGGAGTCAGACTCACATTTAATTATTTCCAGGGAATTCACCAAAGGCAATTTGGCAGAAAGTAGAGCTGTGTGGATTGTGAGGCAGGCTCCCCGGCCAAGAATCCACTTACTCTCCCCACAAACCCGTGAACCTTGAGTTCCTGAATCACTGGGAGAATGCATGCTCTGCGGGACTTCCCTTTATACAGAGGAAACCACTCAACAGACCTGATCAGGCCCACATGGTAGGGGAGGAACCCAGATTTCACACACTTGACTCTAATCACAGCTGAGATTCTTTAGCACAGAGGGTTCAAGTTGATTGGGTTCTTCCAACAAGAATGAAGATATAAGCCTTACTGAAAAAGGAGAGTAAATAGGAGAGATCATTATGGAGTTACATTAGGAAAAGTCAGTCCATCTTACATTAATTTACAAACACTCCGAAGTGCTTGCTATGTTGTAGGAAATACTGTAGGTTGCATACATATATATTTTTCTCTAAAGGGAGCATGAAAAAATACCTCCCACTTTTTTAGTGTGTTATTAATGTTTGTCTGAAGGTCACTGTGATCAACAAATCATACTTAAAATCATTTCCCACTTTAAAGAGAGGACAATATTAGTACTGGACATACATGATTTCATGATGAATTAAAGGGCAAAAAAAAGTTCCTTTACTTTTTGAGGCAATATTTTTTTACAAAGAGTGGTACTTCTTCACTTGTTGAATTTTCCAATCTCTTGAAAAGAATCTTTGCAGCATGCATGGACACTGAGTCTCTGTCCCCCTATCTCACTGAGCATCTATAATCAATTTGTGATTCTACCTCCATCTCTTTATCTCACCAGTTGTCTTCACTGCAGAAATGAATACAGGAAATTCTGCATCTCCAATCAGTACATCACTTCTCACATTTAATCTCCACATGTGCCAGTGAATTAATCTGAGGCACAAGTTCATCTCACAACACATTTCTAATTCTGAGTCATTGAAGCCGTCCTTCAGTAAAGCCATCCTGCAGTAAGACTTTTTGTGCAAGAACATGCAGGCCAAGTCAGATTGTACCCACAGCACCTTCCAGAGTCTAACAGCATGAGATTCTATGAATCCTCAGAGGCCACAGCAGGCATTTAAGGATTAACAATGAGTGCTCTATCTGTACAGGTCTGCTGCACATAAACTATAGCACATTTTAGCAGCTCATTCCTTGATTTTAGAGAGAGAACATAATTTGTAGATTTACAGGTGATTATTTTAACCATAAATATCCAACTGTTTTAAATGTGCATAGCTCATATTCCCACATTCTATGAATGTCACCAATCACTTTGTGTTCCACATGTAATTTCTGTAATTTGTACTATAGAGAAGCTTTATGTTTTTGAAATTTCAATTGGATTAAAATGTATTGCAGATGTATTTCTGTGAAATTTTAGAAAGTTTTCTTCCTCATCATTATTTCCTCATTACTTGTAATTATATTTGGACTATATTGGCATGAACTATATACATCCTTAAATAATTTCAGGCAGTCACAAGGTCACCTTTAATATCTCACCCCAATCCAAAACCATATTTTAAATTAATTTGCATTATAAATTGTGAACTCTTTTACTGTTGATGACTTTGGAGCTGAGGCAATTAGTGGGCATGTAAAAGTTAGAAAGTGACCTATATTTCATAAACTATTGTCTTTATAACATTTAACAGTATGTTTCAGTACATTGAACAAAAATTATACACATTATTTTTAGTATAGAGGTCCTAAAAATTGCAGGTCTGGCCCATAAATATTCCACATGTATCTGTAATTTTTTTCTAGTGTCAAAAATCTCAGGGCTGTTTGCAAACTTTCAAGAGAGATCAGTAATCATCAGGGACTATATCAATAGGTGATACTGAATTTGCATATGTTGACCTAGACCTAGTATGAGAATGCATTCTGAAAGGAAATGGTGTGTAATTGCTTTTTTTCAAAGCAAAACTCCTGTTGAGGAATTTTCTGTCATTTGTTTTAAGTTAGGTGCATAGGAAATCAACATGAAGGAACAAAAAATGTCATCACAAACACAGTGCAATTTGCTTTTACATCAATATTATGCCTGAGACACTGCCAGTGTGCTTAGCACCAAACTAAAGAAAAGCATAAATGTGACCCTCCTTGTCAGTGTATCTGTCTTAAAGAATGATGTTTTTATGACAATGTCAATGCTACCAGCGCACAATCATAGCTAACAACTCTTTAATTAAATATAGTTTCTGGAAAGTGACTCTGAGCAAGGTGAGATGAGCCATGTGCTTAGCTCTCCAGTGTCTAATTTGTAACATAGCTGGATTTGGAAACAAGGTTCCAGGAGTGAGTCACTGTGTGGGCCTGGAGCAGAGCATAAATCATTAAAAAATAGATGTCTTATATCTGTGAATATTAGGAAGCATGTAAACCTGAGAATGAAAGCACAAGTGTCTTAAGAAAATATTTAAAAGGGCCTTCTCACATATCAGGATACGTGCAATCCACAACACCTTCCTCTTTTCAAGAGCCAGCAGTTGTCTGTGTGTAACTGTAGCAAAAACACACCTAGAGAAGCAATGTCTAGTTTAATCTCAGGTGATGAACTGGAAGTTTTAATGAAGGAGACACAATAGCTTGTAACACTGGTCTGGCATTCTTCCAATATCAGAAGTCTGGGAAATTAACAACCTGTATAAGCACTCTGCCATGAGAGCACTCCCATGCCAAGTGGTGGGCAGAGCTCAAGAAAAATGGCCTTTCCAACTTTTGGACTTCAGTGTGGAGTGAGAATGAGCTCCACTCATAGGCAGGAGAAGGCACTGCAGGAACCAAAGTTCTAGGGTTTGGAATGGTGGAAAGGTGGGGAGTGGAGAACTAAGAGTTGGGCAGAAAGTACTGGAGGCAAGAAGGACAGAAAGATGACTGGGGAGTTGCAAAAAAAGGTAGAGAAGCAGGAATTGGTGTGTGGGATAATGCAATGGGTGGAAGGGACTCAGGAGATATGGAAGTAGAACAGATTCTGTGTGAAGCAGAGATTATAAATTTTGAGATAGGAGGAGGAACAGAGGGCATGAAGAGGCACTGCAGGACTGAGGAGGGAGGAGGGCACTGAACCTGGTGTGGTGGAACCTCAGAAGGTTGAGTCCAACTGGAAAGAAGTGCCCTGAGGGACTGCACTGGAAGTAGACAGAGAGATACAGACAGGCACAAAGAATGGTGGATGGGTGCACAGGGAACGGATGGTGCTTTGCACACAGAGATGAATGTACATGTAACAGCAGACATGGGGGGACACAGGCCTCCATGAATAGGACCACAGAGACACCAAAAGAAAAATCAGGTGCAGAAGGAGGAGTTAGGAAGATAACAATGCCAGGTGTATGGGATGCCCTGGTGAACAGGAAGGTCTAGTTAGCATTGTCACCACCAATCTTATGATGTTTCCAGTCCAGACTCAGCCAAGTATAATAAAGGAAAGAAGTGTAAGGAAGATTTCTAGAGAAAATGAGTTTAAATGCAAAAATCAATACACACATCTCTGACATTGATGAGGTTCCATACTGGAGAGTCCCCAACATGGGGCCTATGGATTGGTTTTCTGTGGTCTTTCTTCGCCCCCTTTGTCCTCTCCCTCAGTTTCAGGGGGTTGGGATGTTATGCATTTATGCTGTCTGTAGCCATAGAATCTGTGTCCAAAAAAAGCTTCTGGATACACAATTATGTTATTTAACCTTTGGTTTAGAATCTTCCATACATCTCTTTTGAGAAAATGCAGGCTCTTCTCTCTCTTTCTTCTCTTGCCCCAGGGCCTGAGTCTCTGTGCTGTCTTGGCCTAGAAGAGACCCCATTTTCTAAGAAGGATCCTAACATACACTACTGGACCTAAAGCTGGGTAGGTAGAACCATGTAGAACTGGAGGAATCTGAGCAGGCACAGAGCAACCGTAAGATGCAGGAGGGGACAGGGCGGTGCCTGCAAACATTCAGAAGCCACAGCAATGCATAAATAGCTTGGCAGTGTCCCATGGATGTTTGAAGGGTACTTAGAAACATCAAATTGATCTGAAGCCTGGGGAGGGGCAAGAAGTAAAGAAGGGGAGAAAGATTAACCCACAGGGTCAGGAAATATGAGGGATAGTGTGGTTGAAGTTGCAGTGGAAATTCCAGGAATTGTGATGAAGGAAGGGATGAATGAAGCAGAAGTCATTGGGAGAGAGCTAATTAGGACTAGTGCTGGAAAACTGTCTGTGGCTGCTGGATTTTATGTGACCAATCAACCAACTTGGTGGACAGGAAAGCAATTTATTCCATGCAAAGGGCTCTGATAATCACCACGGGTATGCTCATCTCTGGTCATCTGAGGAGATGCTCATCTATAGGAACCTAGAGCTGTCAGAGGAAGGCCATGCAGTTCTGGGCAGTGGCAATGTTTATGTTCATAAGAGCCAGGAAGGTTCCCAAGAATGCAGAGACAAGGCATGGATTGGTCCTGCTGGGGGTACCAGACCTGGTCTCCAGGCCTAAGGGGGTTGGCTGTGGATGCTGATGTGACAGAATAAGAGAGACCCATAAGAACCACCTCATCTGAGGGAAGAAGTAGCCATAGGCAACAGAATCCCAATACTGGTGAAAGAGCTGCAGTGAATGTGATGAGGAGTCCAGCAAAACCCCTCTTAGAAGACACAAATTAAGCAATGGTAATTGCACATGTATTACATCTTTATCACAGGAGTTCAGAATGTATGCTGTAAGCACTCATTTTTTTTTATGTCATCATTCATATCACAAAGAACAGAGCGCTGAAAGAAGCATTTCACCAATGAGAATATTGTTATGATGTATCTCCATTGTGAGTCATATTGTGCTTTCTAATATAAGATTTTTGTAGACTTTTCTATGACAATGAAAGTGCTTTGGGGTTTTGAATTATGCCTTCTTTCATGCTTGTGGAATTTATTGATGTAACTTTTATTCACTTAGATGACACTGATATATTCTCAACTTTATGTGGGTTTTCTCTTTCTTACTAAAGTGAGATAGATCAAAGGCTTCCTCATGCATGACAATCCTAAGTTTTATGTGACCTGTGTTCTCTCAGATAGCTTGTAATTTGAGAAAGGGTCAGGCTGTTCCATAAGTGACCTTGATTTGTTTCTCTTGGGTGTGTTCTCCAATGCTTAATAAGACGAGATGACTGAGAGGGGACAGCACCACATAGCTTGTCCTCATATAGTTTTTCTCCTGTGTGTGTTCTCTCACAGTAAGGGAGTCTAGATGACTGAGTGAAGGATTTTCCACACAAACTATTCATATTGTTTCTCTGCTGCATGTGTTCTCTCATGGCAACTACATTCAGATGACTTAGTGCTAAAGTTTCCACACAGAATGCATCCATAAGATTTTTCTCCTGTATGTGCTCTCACATGAATTTTAAAGCTAGATGAGTGAATGTTTTGCACAGATGATATCCATATGTTTTCTCTACTGAGAGTCTTCTCTTATGAATTTTAAAGCTAAAAGAACAAGCGAAGAGATTTCCACATAGATGACATTCATAAGGTTTCTCTGCTGTGTGTGTTCTCCCATCAATTTTAATATCAAAAGATTGAGTGAAAAATTCCACACAGTTGACTTTTATATGGTTTCTATCCTGTGTGTGTCACCTGGTGTCAATGAAGCCTGGAAAACTGAGGGAAGGATTTTCCACATGGATGACATTCATATGCTTTCTCTCCTGTGTGTGTTCTCTCATGGCAATCAAGGTGAGATGACTTAGTGAGAACTTTTCCACAGACATGATATTCATAGGTTATCTCTGCTGTGTGTTCTCCTCTGAATTTTAAGGCTAGGAGAATGAGTGAAGGTTTTTCCACACAGATAGTATTTGTGTGATTTCTCTAAGATTAGTGTATTCTCAATGTGACTAACATAACATAATTTAGGAAAGGAATTCCCACACAGATATGGTTCATGTAGCTTCTCTGTCGCATGCATTCAGGTATGATATTCAAGCCTATTAAAACAAGTGAATATCATCCCACACAGATGATGTTCATCTGGTTTCTCAAGAGTATGAGTTCTTTGATGCTGATGAACTTCAGACAACTGATTAAACACTTCCCCACACACATAGCATTCATTTCCCCACACACATAGCATTCATTTTTCTGCACTCTTGTGTGAAACTCATTACATTCTGCAATGTTAGGAGTATTTACAAAGGCTTTCCCACATGGCTGACATACTTATGAACATTTTCCAGAATTAATCATCTTGTGTCTTCTGAATGCAGACTGAATGCAGTTCAGTGTTTTCTCACACTGATTCACTTCAAAATGTTTCTTCATGGTCTTTTTTTTATCGGCAATTTAACATTGAAACATAAACAAAATTAATTTCCAATGAATTGCATTCATATGCTTTTGACATGTAATTTCTGAGCTTTTAGTAAAGGATAAGTTAAGCAGTCAATAATTGTGTTTCCTTTCTTGATGGTAACTCTTACTGTGTTGGATGAGTGGTTAGTGGCTTAAAGAGTGTTTCTCATATTGGTAATATGAACAACTTTTGACTAAATGAATTATACTCCTGTCTCATCATTATGAGTCCTCACTAATGAATTGTTAAAACATTAAGTATATCGTGTGAATTACAGTGTTAATTAGGAGATATTGTATGAAGTCCTTGTAGTACTCTACTACTTTTAAATCAGTGCAGCTGAATGGTCTTCCGAGGTACGATGCTCTATTTGGGAAAGAAAGTAATTGTTGTTTTTAAAAACTACTCTATCTTCATGTTATCTTCACTATGTATTACATGAAGGGTGACCAGTGAATTCTAGCCTTAAAAGTTTATTTTTCAGTTGTGTAGTAATGGTACCCTATTATCAACAAGATACATTTTTCATTTATAATGTCAGAAGTAAACTCTGAATGGATTAATATTGGTAGTTTAAATTTCAAGCTACAGTATCACTTACATTTTGTTGAGAATGCATGTCAAGTTCCTGAACTTAAGATAAATTCTAAATAGTCTAAAGACATACACACCACATGATTCATAGAAAGTATTTGTGGTCTAAAAGAGTTCCCTTTTGTATAAGTTACTAACTTTTGTCAGTGAAAATTTCCTTAATTTGCATGCCAACATTGATGAGCATAAAATATTCCATGCATCTCACTGTGTGTGTTTTATTGCTAATCATATACTGAGTGTCTATCACTGTAAACTCTTTCTTTCTGTAATAATTATAAAACCAAATACTTAAAATGAATGGATGACCATGCCTAAGAGAATCTCCATGGAATGCCATATATTTTCTGCTCTACAGATAATTGTATTAGTGTCTTGTTAGCATTACACAACTAAACAAATGTTAGAATTTAACAAATGCATGGATAGTGATGAAATTTTGAGTGCTCAATAGTTTATGCCATAAATCATCAAGGAAACATCAAGCTGCATGGAATGAAATAATGATATGAATTAAATATGACTGAAACAGACACAGTTTGGGCAGGTCTAAAATGGAAGGCTACATGTATTATTTCCAAGTTAATATCTAAAATAGCATAACAATGTTTTATATGAAATAACAATAACAAATTAACTAATTAAACAAGGACTATATATGCTGAACTTAGTGAATTTGAAGTGAAATAGAAAAATTAAAATATCAACAAGAGGACATTTTTACCTTTAAAATTTTTACTTCTATTTTGTTTGCACACACTTGCTGCATAGGCTTGCATTCAGAAGGCAACTATACATCATATCGATTGTTGCTTAAAACCCTTTTGTTCCATTTGTCTCGTCCCACCCATTTTACATCCTTTTTACTCATTTTTTAATATTATCAGTCTTCAGTTATGCTCTGGACAAGTACTGTTTATAATCATTGTGGATATTTACAATCCATATGTGGCGTATCTTAAATCTTCACTCTGTCTTCTCCTTTCCCAGCTCTGTGTCTTTGGATCCATTCATAATTGCAAGAGATCTATCCCAATTCTTTTCTTCTCTGCATTTTTAACCTTCCCTTTATTTTTATTTTGCCTTATTCAAGTGAGATATGCAATGCAGTGTCTAAATTTTTTGTCTCATTTAATTCCTTCAATAGTGCGCTGCTCGTTTCATTTATTTTCCTAAAAATATCTCAAATTACTCAAAATTTAAGTGAAGTACTATTCCATTATGTACAGATACCTCGCTTTCTTCTATAAGCATCTGTTAATGGACACTCAAGTTGATTCCTGGATTTAGCTACTATGAATTGTGCTGCTAATAACACTGATATGCATGTACAATTGTAAAATGATGCATGTAGAATTTTGAAAGGATACTTAGAATTATTGGGTCCTATCTAATTTCTACTTTTATTTCATTGAGAAGTATTCATAACGCTTTACAAAATGGTTGTAGAAGTTTTCATTCCACCAACAATGTACAAGTGTGTAGGTTTTACCCCCTGACAACACAGAAGTGATTGCTATTATTTGATTTCTTCAGCACTGCCATGCTATCTGTTGTAAGAAATCTTCATGCTGTTTAATTTGCCTTTCTCTCATGGCCAGGGTTGTGGAGAAATATAATATTCATGTTGACTTTTTGAAATCCTTTGATACATTTTGAAGCATCCCACTTTCCTACTTCTGGTTTGGGTGTTTTATTTTAGGTAATCCCATTTTTTCCCATCTTTATGTATTTTAGACAACTGTCTTCTACTTCAGGAAAAGCTGGCACAATTTTTTCCATTTTTTATGTCTCTTTACTGTTTTCATTCTGTTGCTTTGCAGAACTTTTTAACTCAATATAGTTCCATTTTTGTTCTTATTTAAAATTTCTTCTGCAATTAGTGTGCACTCTTTAAAGTCTTTGCCTATTCATATGGTTTAATGTTTTACCTATTTTATTTTCAAGTGGTTTGACGTTTCCTTTTTAAAGTTCAAGGTTTTGATCTACGTTGACTTCTTCATTTTACATCATGATATGTAATTATCTTCTGCAAATAGCTCTTAGCCCGCTTTCCCAGTAATATTTAAAGAGGATCCAGTCTTCCTTCAGTCTATGTTTTGCCAGTTTTGCAGACAGTCAAATATTTAAATGTGTCCAGAGCTTGTTAATGTGTCCTTTATCAGTTCCATAGTTCCACACATTTTTTTTCCAGAACCATATTTTTCTAACACTTGTCTTAAGCAACATGAAGTTAGGAGTGTGATTTTCCTTGCTTTTTTCTTTGATGAAGTTGCATTTGTTATGCAAATAATCTGGGTATTGAAATTAATTCTGGAATTATATTTGTACCTCCCTTAGAGCAGTTTTATTACAACGGTTCATGAACTTACACAATTCTAGGGAAAATGGCCACATGCATGTTCTTCCAGTCAAATTTGGCCATGACTGTGTTTATTACCCAATGCAAAGTTTATAATCCCACACATGGTTTGTCAAGTAGCCTGCTTGCTAACCAAATGGCTCACAAATAAAACCATTGATGAACTAAATTACTAACATATTTTGAAGAGTATGCATTGAATTAGTATATTTTTTTTCCAAAGTATGGCCATCTGGTTAAGGGCTCTTCTCTCTATCAAAGGCTATGTACTTTTTGCTAATTTCTTTTTTATATGTGTTTATATATACTCTGTTTTATATCTTCTTCAATCTTTTTTTCACGATAATATTGTGATAATTGTGTAAGTGTTTTCACTTCCTCGGTTAGTTAACTCCTAGATTTTATTTTTTCCTGATGCTAACTTGAATTGTACTGGTTTCATACTTCTCTCACATAACATATCAGTTAGAATACAAACATTGATTTTTGCATTTATGCCACCAATTCTATACAATAAAGTTTATCTACAACTTAAACAAAAACATATATGAAGCAACTGAAAATAAAGAAAGAAAAGTGAGAGAATATGCAGAATATAAAATAGAAAATTATACTCTGCATATCTGTTAATGAAACAATCCTTTACATCACATGCCTTTAACATCTAAAGAGTAAATTCAGCTACATGGCAAAAGAAGAGTCATGATACAGAAACCAACA
>PVJX010029911.1:0-22508 GCA_004027295.1 Dolichotis patagonum | reverse complement strand
CAGTACTTTTTCTGGGCCTGGAGCTGTATGAAGTGTACCAGGGTCCCTTCAAAGAGCTTCTAATCATAATTAAGGTAAACATAGGTTGTGATGGGGCCCTAATGCAGCATTATGTGATCAAAATGGAAATTATGAGCTAGTGATGTCGCTTTATAAAGTCAGAATGGGCGAAGAGTGAGATCCTAATGGGGCTATGCTGATGGCACAGGAGAGAATTGTGATGTCATGATGGGATACTTTATATCAGAATAGGGAATTTGGAGGTCATAGTGGGGCCTAGTGACAGCATAAAGGAATGGCATGGTACCATAATGAGGACACTGATATGGTAACGAGGGCAATGTGATATCACCATGGGGAATTGTGAAGTAAAAGTGAAAAGTGTCTCATCATGGGGTACAGTGGTGTCACAATAGGGTGCTGTGATGTCACAGAGGTGTGTGTTTCTGTCACAATCGTGCATCTACTATTTTCACTGTAGAACTGTGATATCACTAGGGTTTATTGTGATGTTGTAATGGATCATTATGACATCATGATGGGGAATTCTCAACTCATATGGAGAACTGTGACGACGCAATGTGGTGGTGTATCTCCACAATAGGATGTGTAAAGTCACAATGAGGCAGGATGATTCCACAATGGCATATTTTGATGCCATATTTGGTACAGTGATGTAATAATGTGCAACTATGTTGTCACAATGCGGAATTGTGGTATCATACAGGTTGTTTGTGCTGGTGTAATGAGGGCACTGTGAGGTCATAATAGGGTAATTGTGATGTCACATCGGAAATGAGGATGGCACAATGGGCCAAGCTAGTGTCACTACAGGGCATCTTTATGTGAAAGTGAATCATTACCCTGTGATAAAGGGGATTTCTGATGGAATAATGGGGACTGTGATGTCAAAATGAGAACTTGTGTCACATAGGGCAGTTATGATGTCACAAAAGAAAATCGTAACATCCATAGAGAATTCTCTGGTCATAATGAGGAATGGACAAGTCATGATGAGGGTATCATCAAGTCAACATAGGGCAGTGTGCTGTGACAACGCGGTACTGTAATGCCATAATGTGGAACTATGATGTCATAACATGTCACTGTGATGTCACAGTTGGGAATTGTGATGTTATAAAGGTTAATTGTGCTGTTATAATTAGGCAACATGTGCTCATAAGTTAGGAGTAGTTTTACTAAAATAGGGAATTGTAATGTTCCAACTAGGCATCATGTGTTAACAATAGGGCATTATTGGGTGACAATACAACATTGTGATATCATACTGGGTCACGGTGATGTTACAATTGTACTGGTGATATCATAGTGGGCAATTGTGATATCACAGTGGGCAATCATGATATCTCCAAGGAAATTTGGAATGTCATACTGGGAGTTGCCAGGTCACAATAGAACACATGTCATAATAGTGCATTATGATGTCACAAAGGCATAGCATGAGGCCAAAATGTGATACCATGATGTCATATCCATCATTGTGGTGTCACAATTGGCAATTGTGATATTGTAAGATAATTTAAATGTCATGATGAGAATTGTGAGATCTTAATTGTGAATTGTGATGTCACATTGGGAGTATACGAGGTCACAATAGGGTGATATGATGTCACAGTAAGACATGTTGATGTCACAGCAGGAGTAGTAAAAGAAAGGAAAGGAAGGAAAAGGAAAAAATATCAAACTTACATCTGGTTTTGTGTGTGCAACCTAGTATTAAAAGAAATAGATTAAAAAAATACAATTCTGCCAATATATTGAGACTGGAAAAGAGTTCTCAAATGCCTGAAAAAGCAAATGTTGCATGCAAGTGAATGCATTTTTTAGCAGAAAAAATTTGAAACATAAATCTTAGAACTCTGAATCCAGTACATTTTTGGGGCTTGGAGCTGAATGAAGTGTAGAAGGGTGCCTTGGAAGATCTTCTAATAATAATTCAGGTAAACATAGGTTGTGATGGGGCCCTAATGGAGCATTATGTGATCCAAGTGGAAATTATGACCTAGTGATGTCACTTTATAAAGTCAGAATTGGGGAAGGTTTAGATCCTAATGCGGGTATCCTGATGGCACAGGAGAGAATTTTGATGTCATGATGGGATATTTTATATCACAATAGGGAATTTGGAGGTCACAGTGGGTCACAGTGACAGCATAAAGGAATGGCATGGTACCATAATGAGGACACTGATATGGTAACGAGGGCAATGTGAGATCAACATGAGGAATTGTGAAGTAACAGTAAAAAGTGTCTCATCATGGAGTACAGTGGTGTCACAATAGGGTGCTGTGATGTCACAGTGGAGTGTTGTTCTGTCACAATCATGCATCTGTTCTTTTCACTGGAGAACTGTGATATCACGAGGGTTTATTGTGATGTTGTAATGGATCATTATGACATCAGGATGGGGAATTCTTAAGTCATATGGAGAACTATGATGTCGCAATGGGGTGGTGTGATACCACAATAGGATGTGTGAAGTCACAATAAGGCATGATGATGTCACAATGGGATATTTTGAGGCGATATTTTGTACAGTGATATCATAATATGCATCTATATCGTCACAGTGGGGAATTGAGGTATCATAAATGTTGATTGTGGTGCTCTAATGAGGGCAATGTGAGGTCATAATAGGGTAATTGTGGTGTCACACTGGAAATGATGCTGTCACAATGGGACAAGTTAGTGTCACCACAGTGCAACTTAAGGTGACAGTGTATCATTATACTGTTAAAAAAAAGGAATTGTGATGCTTTAATGGGGACTTTGATGTCATCATGGGCACTAGTGTCACACTGGGATGTTGTGAGGTCACAAGAGAAAACTGTAACATCAATGCAGAATTGTATGTTCCTAATGGGGAATTGACAAATCCTGATGTGGGTATCATGATGTCAAAATAGGGTAGGGTGGTGTTACAAAGGGGTATTGTAATGCCATAATGTGGAACTATGCTGTCATGAATTGTCACTGTCATGTCACAATTGGGAATTGTGATGTCATAAAGGTTAATTGTGCTGCTATAATTATAGAACAGGAGCTCATAATCAGGTAGTTGTTTCACTATAATACGCAATTGTGATGTTCCCACTCGGCATCATGAGGTAACAATATGGCATTCCTGGGTGTCAATACAGAATTGTGATAACATAGTGGGGCACTGTTATATCACAATGGTCCTGGTGATATCACAGTGGGCAATTGTTATGTCACAGTGGGCAATTATGATGTCACAACGGAAATTTTAATGTCATAATGTGAATTGCGAGATTAAAACAGAACACATGTCAAAAATGGGCATTATGATGACACAAATGCATAGCATGATGTTATAATGTGATACCATGATGTCATGTCCCTCATTGTGAGGTCACAATTGTCAATTGTGATGTTGTAAGATAATTTCAATGTCATGATGAGAATTGTGAGATCTGAATTGTGAACTGTGATGTCACATTGGCAGTATATGAGGCCACAATAGGGCATTTTCATGTCACAGTAGGTCATGGCGATGTCACAGCAGGTAAAGGAAAAGAAAGGAAGGAAAAGGAAACAAATATCTAACTGGCATCTGGTTTTTTGTGTGTGTGAGCCTAGTATTAAAAGAAATAGATAAAAAATTACAATTTTTCCACTATCTTGAGACTGGAAAAGATTTCTTAAATGCCTGAAAAAGCAAATGTTACATTAAACTAAACTCATTTGTTAGCAGAAACAAATTGAAACATAAATCTTAGAAGTATGAATCCAGTACTTTTTTTGGGCCTGGAGCTGCATGAAGGGTTATAGGGTGCCTTCGTATATGTTCTAATCATAATTAAGGTAACCATAAGTTTTGATGGGGGACTACTGGAGCATTATGTGATCCAAATGGAAATCATGAGCTAATGATGTGGCTTTGTAAATTCAGAAAGGGGGAAGAGTGAGATCCAAATGGGGGTTTCCTGATGGCACTGCAGAGAATTTTGACGTCATAATGGGATATTTAATGTCACAATGGGGACTTTGGAGGTCACAGTGGGGCATAGTGACAGCATAAAGTAATGCCATGATACCATAATGAGGACACTGAGATGATAACGAGGACAATGTGAGATCATAATGGGGAATTGTGAAGTAACAGTGAAAAACATGCATCCTGGGGTACAGTGGTATCACAATAGGGAGCTGTGATGTCACAGTGGAGTGTTGTTTTGTCACAAGGATGCATCTACAGTTATCAGTGTAGAACTGTGTTTTGACAAGGGTTTATGGTCATGTTGTAATGGATGACTATAATATCGTAATATGGAATTCTGAAGTCATATGGAGAACTATGATGTCACAATGGCGTGCTGTGATACCTCAATAGGATGTGTGAAGTCACAATGAGGCATGATGATTCCACAATGGAATATTTTGATGCCATATTTGGTACAGTGATGTAATAATGCGCAAGTATGTTGTCACAGTGGGGAATTGTGGTATCATAAAGGTTGATTGTGCTGCTCTAATGAGGGCACTGTGAGGTCATAATAGGGTAACTGTGATGTCACACTGGAAATGATGATGTCACAATGGGCCAAGCTAGTGTCAACACAGGGCACCTTGAGGTGAAAGTGAATCATCACCCTGTGAAAAGGGGGAATTAAGATGGAATAATGGGGACTGTGATTTCAAAATATGCAGTTGTGTCACTTTGGGCAGTTATGATGTCACAAAAGAAAAGTGTAACATCCATAGAGAAGTCTCTGGCCATAATGGGGAATTGACATGTCATGATGAGGGTATCATCAAGTCAACATAGTGCAGTGTGCGGTCACAACGGGATACTGTAATGCCATAATGTGGAACTATGATGTCATAACATGTCACTGTGATGTCACAGTTGGGAATTGTGATGTCATAAAGGTTAACTGTGCTGTTATAATTAGGCAACATGTGCTGATAATTTAGGAGTAGTTTTGCTAAAATAGGGGATTGTGATGCTCCAACTGGGCATCATGAGATAACAATATGGCATTATTGGGTGATAATACAACATTGTGAGAGCATAGTGTGTCACTGTGATGTTACAATTTTACTGGTGATATCAGAGTGGGCATATGTGATATCACAGTGGGGAATCATGATATCTCTAAGGAAAATTCTAAGGTCATATTGGGAGTTGCGAGGTCACTGTAGAACACATGTCATAATAGTGCATTATTATGTCACAAAGGCATAGCATGATGCCAAAATGTGATAGCATGATGTCATATCCATCATTGTGGTGTCACAATTGGCAATTGTGATATTGTAAGATAATTTAAATGTCATGATCAGAATTGTGAGATCTTAATTGTGAATTGTGATATCACATTGGCAGTATACGAGGTCACAATAGGGTGTTATGATGTCACAGTAGGACATGGTGATGTCACAGCAGGAGCAGTAAAAGAAAGGAAAGGAAGGAAAAGGAAAAAATATCAAACTTACATCTGCTTTTGTGTGTGTAACCTAGTATTAAAAGAAATAGATAAAAAAATTACAATTCTTCCACTATATTGAGACTGGAAAAGAGTTCTCAAATGCCTGAAAAAGCAAATGTTACATTCCAGTAAAGGCATTTTTTAGCAGAAACAATTTGAAACATAAATCTTAGAATTCTGAATCCAGTACTTTTTTGGGACTTGGAGCTGTATGAAGTGTAGAAGGGTGCCTTGGAATATCTTCTAATCATAATTAAGGTAAACATAGGTTGTGATGGAGCCCTAGTGGAGCATTATGCGATCAAAATGGAAATTATGAGCTAGTGATGTTGCTTTATAAAGTCAGAATAGGGGAAGAGTGAGATCCTAATGGGGGTATCTTGATGGCACAGGAGAGAATAGTGATGTCATGATGGGATATTTTATATCACAAAAGGGAGTTTGGAGGTCACAGAGGGGCATAGTGACAGCATAAAGTAATGGCATGGTACCATAATGAGGACACTGATATGATAACGAGGGCAATGTGAGATCACCATGTGGAATTGTGAAGTAACAGTGAAAAGTGTCTCATTATGGGGTACAGTGGTGTCAAAATAGGGAGCTGTGATGTTACAGTAGAGTGTTGTTCTGTCACAAGGATGCATCAACTGTTATCACTCGAGAACTGAGTTTTGACAAGGGATTAGGGTCATGCTGTAATGGATGATTATGATATCATGATGGGGAATTCTGAAGTCATATGGAGAACTATGATGTCAATATGGGGTGCTGTGTTTCCACATTAGCATGTGTGAAGTCACAATGGGGCATGATGATTCCACAATGCAATATTTTGATGCCATATTTGGTACAGTGATGTAACAATGTGCAACTATGTTGTCACCGTGCGGAACTGTGGTATCATAAAGGTTGATTGTGCTGCGCTATTGAGGGCACTGTGAGGTCATAATAGGGCAATTGTGATGTCACACCGGAAATGATGATGTCACATTGGGCCAAGCTAGTGTCACCACAGGGCACCTTGATGTGAAATTGAGTCATTACCCTGTGAAAATGGGAATTGTGATGGAATAATGGGGACTGTGATGTCACAATGGGCACTTGTGTCACTTTGGGCAGTTATGATGTCACAAAAGAAAACTGGAACATCCACAGAGAATTCTCTGGACATAATGGGGAAGTGGCACGTCATGATGAGGGTATCATCAAGTCAACATAGGGCAGTGTGCTGTGACAAAGGAGTACTGTAATGCCATAATGTGGAACTATTATGTCATAACATGTCACTGTGATGTCACAGTTGGGAATTGTGATGTCATAAAAGTTAACTGTGCTGTTATAATTAGGCAACATGTGCTCATAATAGAGGAGTAGTTTTGCTAAAATAGGGAATTGTGATGTTCCAACTGGGCATCATGAGGTAACAATATGGCATTATTGGGTGAAAATACAACATTGTGTTATTATACTGGGTCACTGTGATGTTACAATTGTAGTGGTGACATCACAGTGGGCAATTGTGATATCACAGTGGGCAATCATGATATCTCAAAGGAAAATTGTAATGTCATACTGGGATTTGCAAGTTCTCAATAGAACACATATCATAATAGTGCATTATGATGTCACAAAGGCATAGAATGATGCCAAAAGGTGATACCATGATGTCATATCCATCATTGTGTTGCCACAATTGGCAATTGTCATATTGTAAGATAATTTAAATGTCATGGTGAGAATTGTGAGATCTTAATTGTGAATTGTAATGTCACATTGGCAGTATACGAGGTCACGATAGGGTGTTATGATGTCACAGTAAGACATGGTGATTTCACAGCAGGAGTAATAAAAGAAAGGAAAGGAAGGAAAAGAAAAAAAATATCAAACTTACATCTGCTTTGTGTGTGTAACTTAGTATTAAAAGAAATAGATAAAAAATTACAATTCTTCCAATATATTGAGACTGGAGAAGAGTTCTCAAATGCCTGAAAAAGCAAATGTAACATTCAAGTGAAGGAATTTTTTAGCAGAAACAATTTGAAACATAAATATTAGAACTCTGAATCCAGTACTTTTTTGGGTCTTGGAGCTGTATGAAGTGTAGAAGGGTGCCTTGGAAGATCTTCTAATCATAATTAAGGTAAACATATGTTGTGATGGGGCCCTAATGGGGTCTTATGTGATCAAAATGGAAACTATGAGCTAGTGACGTCGCTTTATAAAGTCAGAATGGGGAAAGAGTGAGATCCTAATGCGGGTTTCCTGATGGCACTGCAGAGAATTTTGATGTCATAATGGGATATTTGAAATCACAATAGGGGCTTTCAGGTGAGAGTGGGGCATAGTGACAGCATAAAGGAATGCCATGATACCATAATGAGAACACTGAGATGATAACGAGGCCAATGTGAGATCATAATGGCGAATTGTGAAGTAACAGTGAAAATCATGCATCCTGGGGTACAGTGGCATCACAATAGGGAGCTGTGATGTCACAGTGGAATGTTGTTCTGTCACAAGGATGCAACTACTCTAATCACTGCAGAACTGTGTTTTGACAAGGGTTTACGATCATGCTGTAATGGATGATTATCATATCATGATGGGGAATTCTGAAGTCATATGGAGAACTATGATGTCACAATGGGGTGCTGTGATGCCTCAATAGGATGTGTGAAGTCACAATGAGGCATGATGATGTCACAATTGTATACTTTGAGGCCATATTTGGTACAGTGATGTCATAATATGCATCTATGTTGTCACAGTTGGGAATTACAGTATCATAAAAGTTGATTGTGCTGCTCTAATGAGGGCAATGTGAGGTCATAATAGGGTGATTGTGGTGCCACCCTGGAAATGATGCTGTCACAATGGGCCAAGTTAGTGTCACCACAGTGCAACTTGAGGTGACAGTGAATCATTATACTGTGAAAAAAAAGGAATTGTGATGGTGTAATGGGAACTTTGATGTCATCATGGGCACATGTTTCACACTGGGCAGTTATGGGATCACAAGAGCAAACTGTAACATCAATGCAGAATTGTCTGTTCATAATGGGGACTGACAATTCCTGATGTGGGTTTCATGATGTCAAAATAGGGCGGGGTGGTGTTACAATGGGGTATTGTAATGCCATAATGTGGAACTATGCTGTCATAACATGACACTGTGATGTCACAATTGGGAATTGTGATGTCATAAAGGTTAATTGTGCTGTTATAATTAGGCAACATGTGCTCATAATTTAGGAGTAGTTTCGCTAAAATAGGGAATTGTGATGTTCCAACTGGGCATCATGAGGTAACAATATGGCATTATTGGGTGACAATACAACATTGTGATATCATACTGAGTCACTGTGATGTTACAATTGGACTGGTGATATCACAGTGGGCAATTGTGAAATCACAGTGGGCAATCATGATATCTCAAAGGAAAATTTTAATGTCATACTGGGAGTTGCTAGGTCACAATAGAACACATGTCATAATAGTGCATTATGATGTCACAAAGGCATAGCATGATGCCAAAATGTGACACTATGATGTCATATCCAACATTGTGGTGTCACAATTGGCAATTGTGATATTGTAAGATAATTTAAATGTCATGATGAGAATTGTGAGATCTTAATTGTGTATTGTGATGTCACTTTGGCAGTATAGGAGGTCACAATAAGGTGTTATGATGCCACAGAAGGACATGGTGAGGTCACAGCAGGAGGAGTAACAGAAAGGAAAGGAAGGAAAAGGAAAAAAATATCAAGCTTACATCTGATTTTGTGTGTGTAACCTAGTATTAAAAGAAATAGATAAGAAAATTACAACTCTTTCAATATATTGAGACTGGAAGATTTCTCAAATGCCTGAAAAAAAAATGTTACATTCAAGTGAATGCATTTTTCAGCAGAAACAATTTGAATCATAAATCTTAGAACTCTGAATCCAGTACTTTTTGGGGCTTGGAGCTGTATGAAGTGTAGAAGAGTGCCTTGGAAGATCTTCTAATCATAATTCAGGTAAACATAAGTTGTGATGCAGCCCTAATGGAGCATTATGTGAAAAAAATGGAAGTGATGAGCTAGTGATGTCGCTTTATAAAGTCAGAATGCGGGAAGAGTGAGATCCTAATGGGGGTATCCTGATGGCCCAGGAGATAATTGTGATGTCATGATGGGATATTTTATATCACAATAGGGAATTTGGAGGTCACAGTGGGGCATAGTGACATCATAAAGAATGGCATGGTACCATAATGAGGACACTGATATGGAAAAGAGGGCAATGTGAGATAACCCTGGGGAATTGTGAAGTAACAGTGAAAAGTGTCTCATCATGGGGTACAGTGGTTTCACAATAGTGTGCTGTGATGACCCAGTGGAGTGTTGTTCTGTCACAGTCATGCATCTACTATTTTCACTGGAGATCTGTGATATCACTAGGGTTTATTTTGATGTTGTAAAGGATCATTATGATATAATGATGTGGAATTCTTAAGTCACATGGAGAACTATGATGTTAGAATGGGGTTGTGTGATACCACAGTAGGATGTGTGAAGTCACAATAAGGCATGATGATGTCACAATGGGGTATTTTCTGGCCATATTTGGTACAGTGATATCATAATATGCTTCTATGTCGTCACAGTGGGGAATTGGGGTATCATGAAGGTTGATTGTGCTGCTCCAATGAGGGAAATATGAGGTCATAATAGCGTAGTTGTGGTGTCACACTGGAAATGACGCTGTCACAATGGGCCAAGTTAGTGTCACCTCAATGCAACTTGAGGTGACAGTGAATCATTATGCTGTGAAAAAAAAGGAATTGTGATGCTATAATGGGGACTTTGATGTCCTCATGGGCACTTGTGTCACACTGGGCAGTTATGAGATCACAAGAGAAAACTGTAACATCAATGCAGGATTGTCTCTTCATAATGGGGAATTGACAATTCCTGATGTGGGTATCATGATGTCAAAATAGGGCAGGGTGGTGTTACAATGGGGTATTGTGATGCCATAATGTGGACCTATGCTGTCATAACATGCTGCTATAATTATAGAACAGGAGCTCATGATCAGGGAGATGTTTCGCTATAATATGTGATTGTGATGTTCCCCCTGGGCATCATGAGGTAACAATATGGCATTCTTGGGTGACAATACAGAATTGTGATATCATAGTGGGGCACTGTGATGTCACGATGATCCTGGTGATATCACAGTGGGCAATTGTGATGTCACAGTGTGCAATCATGATGTCACAAAGAAAAATTTAATGTCATAATGTGAATTGTGAGGTTAAAACAGAACACATGTCACAATAGGGCATTATGATGACACAAATGCATAGCATGATGTTATAATGTGATATCATGATGTCATATCCATCATTGTGATGTCACAATTGTGAATTGTGATGTTGTAAGATAATTTAAATGTCATGATGAGAATTGTGAGATCTGAATTGTGAATTGTGATGTCACATTGGCAATATACGAGGTCACAGTAGGGCATTATGACGTCACATTAGGACATGCTTATGTCCCAGCAGGAATAGGAGAACTATGATGTCTCAGTGGGACGTTGTGATACCAAAATAGGATGTGTTAATTCAAAATAAGGCATGATGATGTCACAATGGGATATTTTGATGCCATATTTGGTACAGTGATATCATTATGCGCAACTATGTTGTCACAGAGGTGTATTGTAGTAACATAAAGGTTAATTGTGCTGCTCTAGTGAGGGCAATGTGAGGTCATAATAGGGTAATTGTGGTGTCACACTGGAAATGATGATGTCACAGTGGACCAAGGTTGTGTCACCACATCATGATGTGACAGTGAAGCATTACCCTGTGAAAAAGGGGAATTTTGATGCTATAATGGGGACTCTGATCTCATCATGGGCACTTGTGCCACACTGGGAGGTTATTATGTCAAAAAAGAAAAGTGTAACATCTCTGGGGAATTGTCTAGTCATAATGGGGAATTGACAAGTCACGAGAAGGGTATCATAATGCCAAATAGGGCAGCATGTTGTCACAATTGGGTATTGTAATGCCATAATGTGGAACTATGATGTCATAAAATGTCACTGTGATGTGCAATTGGGAATTGTGATATCAAAAAGGTTAATTATGCTGCTATAAATAGGCAACATGAGCTCATAATTGTGGGTAGATTGGCTATCATGGGGAATCGTGATTTTCCATTTGGGCAGCATGAGTTCACAACATGGCATTATTGGGTGACCATACAACATTTTGATATCATGGTGGGGCACTGTGATGTCACAATGGTCCTGGTGATATCACAGAGTGCAATAGTGATGTCACAGTGGGCAATCATGACGTCGCAAAGGAAAATTTTAATGTCATAATGGGAGTTGCGAGTTCACAAGTGAACACATGTCACAATAGGGCATTATGATGTCACAAAAACATAGCATGATACTATAATGTGATACCATGATGTCATGTTCATTATTGTGGTGTCACAATTCGTACTTCTGATTTTGTAAGACAATTTAAATGTCATGATGAGAATTGTGAGATCTTAATTGTGAATTGTGATGTCAAATTGGAAGTATGCGAGGTTACAATTGGGCATTATTGTGTCACAGTACGACATGGTGATGTCGCAGCAGATATAGGAAAAGAATGGAAAGTAAGGAAAAGGAAAGATATCAAACTGGTATCTGGTTTTGTGTCTGTGTGAACCTAATGTTAAAAGAAATAGAAAAAAAAATTCCAATTCTCCCATGATCTTGAGACTGGAAAAGAGTTCTTAAATGCCTGAAAAAGCAAATGTTACATTCAAGTGAAGGCATTTGTTAGCAGACACTTGTTGAAGCATAAATCTTAGAACTCTGAATCCAGTCTTCTTTTGGCTGGCAGCCGTATGAAGTTTAGTAGGGTGCCCTCGAAGATCTTCTATTCATAATTAAGTTAAACATGGTTTGTGATGGGGCCCTAATGGAGCATTATGTGATCAAAATGGAACTTATGAAGTAATGATGTGGCTTTATAAAGTCAGAAAGTGGGAAGTGTGAGATCCTAATGGTGGTATCCTGATGTCAGAGCAGAGAATTGTGATGTCATAATGGGATTTTGATATCACAATAGCGATTTTGAAGGCCACAGTGGCACATCATGATAGCATAATGGAATGGTACGGTACCATAATGGGGACACTGAGATGATAGCCAGGGCAATGTGAGATCATAATGGGGAATTGTGAAGTAATAGTAAAAAGTATGTCATCATGGGGTGCAGTGGTGTCACAATAGGGTGCTGTGATGTCACAGGGGGAGTTGTTCTGTCACAATGGTGCATCCAGTGTTATCACTGGAGAACTGTGATGACACAAGGATTTATTTTGATGCTGTATTGGATGATTATGATGTCATGATGGGGAATTCTGCAGTCATATGGAGAACTATGAGGTCACAATGGGATGTTGTGATACCAAAATGGGATGTGTGAGTTCTAAATAAGGCATGATGATGTCACAATGGGATATTTTGATGCCATATTTGGTACAGTGATGTCATAATGTCCAAATATGTTGTCACAGTGGGAAACTGTAGTATCATAAAGGTTGATGATGCCGCACTAATGAGGGCAATGTGAGGACTTAATAGGGTAATTGTGGTGTCACACCGGAAATGATGATGTCACAATGGGCCAAGCTAATGTCACCACAAGACACCTTGATGTGACAGTGAAGCATTACCCTGTGAAAAAAAGGAATTCTGACGCGATAATGGGGACTGTGTTGTCATCATGGGCACTTGTGTCACACTGCGAGTTTATGATGTCACAAAAGAAAACTGTAACATCAATGAGGAATTGTCTGTTCATAATGGGGTATTGACAAGTCACGAAGAGGACATCATGATGTCAAAATAGGGCGGGGTGGTGTCAAAATGGGGCATTGCAATGACATAATGTGGAACTATTTTGTCATAACAGGTCACTGTGATGTTGAAATTGGGAATTGTGATGTTATAAATGTTAATTGTGCTGCTATAATTAGGCAACATGAGCTCATCATTGGGGAGTTGTTTTGCTATTACGGGGAAAGGTGATTTTCCAACTCGGCATCATGAGTTCACAAAATGGCACTGTAGGGTGACAATACAACATTGTGAAACCTTAGTGGGGCACTGTGGTGTCACAATGGTCCTGGTGATATCACAGTGGGCAATTGTGATGTCCCCAAGGAAAATTGTAAAGTCAAAAGGAGAGTTGCGAGGTCACAATAGAACACATGTCACAATAGGGCATTATAATGTCACAAAGGCCTAGCATGATGCTATAAGGTGATACCGTGATGTCATATCCATCTTTATGGTGTCACAATTGGCAATTGTGATGTTATGAGATAATTTAAATTTCATGATAAGAATTGTGAGTTCTTTATTGTGAACTGTGATGTCACATTGGCAGTATATGAGGTAACAATAGGGCATTATAACGTCACATTAGGACATGGTGATGTCACAGCAGGAATAGGAAAAGAAAGGAAAGGAAGGAAAAGGAAAGAAATATCAAACTGGCATCTGGTTTTGTGTGTGTGTGAACCAAGTATTAAAAGACATAGATAAAAATATAACAATTCTTCCAATATTTTGAGACTGGAAAAGAGTTCTTAAATGCATGAAAAAGCCAATGTTACATTCAAGTGAAGACATTTGTTAGCAGAAACAAACTGAAACATAAAACTTAGAACTCTCAATCCAGTACTTTTTCTGGGCCTGGAGCTCTATGAAGTGTAGCAGGGTCCCTTCAAAGAGCTTCCAATCATAACTAAGGTAAACATAGGTTGCGATGGGGCCCTAATGGAGCACTATCTGATCAAAATGGAAATTATGAGCTAATGGTGTGGCTTTATAAATTCAGAATGGGGGAAGAGTGAGATCCTAATGGGGTATTCTGATGGCACAGCAGAGAATTGTGATGTCATAATGGGATTTTTGTTATGACAATAGGGAATTCGGAGGTCACAGCGGGGCATAATGACTGCATAAATTAATGGCATGATAGCATGATGAGCACACTGAGACGATAACGAGGGCAATGTGAGAACAAAATGGGGAATTGGAAGTAAACGTGAAAAGTATGTCCGCATGGGGTACAGTGGTATCACAAAAGGACGCTGTGATGTCACAGTGGAGTGTTGTTGTGCCACATTGATGCATCTACTGTTATCACTGAAGAAATGTAATGTCACATGGGTTAAGTGTGATGCTGTAATGGATGATTATGATATCATGATTGGTAATTCTGAAGTCATATGGATCACTATGATGTCACAACATGGTGTTGTGATACAACAATAGGATGTGTGAAGTCACCATAAGGCATGATGATGTCACAATGGGATATTTCGATGATATATTTCGAACATTGATGTCATAATGTGCAACTGTGTTGTCACAGTGGGGCATTGTAGTAACATAAATGTTGATTGTGCTGCTCTAGTGAGGGCAATCTGTGGTCATAATAGGGTAATTGTGGTGTCACACTGGAAATGATGATGTCACAGTGGGCCAACCTTGTGTCACCACACCTTGATGTGACAGTGAAGCATTACCCTGTGAAAAAGGGGATTTTTATGCTATAATGGGGACTCTGATGTCATCATGGGCACTTGTGCCACACTGGGAGTTTATCATGTCACAAAAGAAAACTGTAACATCAATGGGGAATAATCTGGTCATAATGGGGAATTGACAAGTCAGGAGAAGTGTATCATAATGTCAAAATAGGGCAGCGTGGTGTCACAATTGGGTATTGTAATGACATAATGTGGAAGTATGATGTCATAACATGTTACTGTGATATTGCAATTGGGAATTGTGATGTCAAAAAGGTTAATTGTGCTGCTATAAATAGGCAACATGAGCTCATAATTGTGGAGTAGTTTGGCTATCATGGGAAATGGTGATGTTCCATTTGGGCAGCATGAGGTCACAAGATGGCATCATTGGGTGACCATACAAAATTGTGATATCATGGTGGGGCACTGTGATGTCACACTGGTCCTGGTGATATCACAGTGGCCAATTGTGATGTCACAGTGGGCCATCATTAGGTCACAATAAAAAATTGCAATGTCATAATTTGAGTTGAGAGGTCACAAGTGAACACATGTCACAATAGGGCATTTTGATGTCACAAATGCATAGCATGATGCTATAATGTGATACCATGATGTCATGTCCATCATTGGGATGTCACAGTTGGTAATTGTGATCTTGTAAGACAATTTAAATGTCATGATGAGAATTGTGAGATCTTAATTGTGAATTGTGATGTCAAATTTGCAGTATGCGAGGTCACAGTTTAGTGTTATTGTCTCACACTAGGACATGGTGATGTCACAGCAGATATAGGAAAAGAAAGGAAAGGAAGGAAAAGCAAAGATATCAAACTGGTATCTGGTTTTCTGTGTATGTGAACCAAGTATTAAAAGACATAGATAAAAAAATTCCAATTCTCCCATGGTCTTTAGACTGGAAAAGAGTTGTTAAATGCCGGAAAAAGCAAGTTTTACATTGAAGTGAAGGCTTTTGTTAGCAGACACAAGTTGAAGCATAAATCTTAGAACTCTGAATGCAGTCCTTTTTTAGGCCGGCAGCTGTATGAAGTGTAGTAGGGTGCCCTCGAAGATCTTCTATTCATACTTAAGGTAAACATCTTTTGTGATGGGGCCCTAATGGAGCATTATGTGATCAAAATGAACTTATGAGCTAATGATGTGGCTTTATAAAGTCAGAATGTGGGAAGTGTGAGATCCTAATGTGGGTATGCTGATGGGAGAGCAGAGAATTGTGATGTCATAATGGGATATTTGATATCACAATAGGGAATTTGAAAGTCACAGTGGCACATCATGATAGCATAAAGGAAAGGCATGGTCCCATAATGGGGACGCTGAGATGATAACCAGGGTAATGTGAGATCATAATGGGGAATTGTGAAGTAACAGTAAAAAGTATGTCATCATGGGGTGCAGTGGTGTCACAATAGGGTGCTCTGATATCAGACTTGAAAGTTGTTCTGTCACAATGGTGCATCCAGTGTTATCACTGGAGAACTGTGATGTCACAAGGGTTTATTTTGATGCTGTAATGGATGATTATGATATCATAATGGGAAAATCTGCAGTCACATGGAGAACTATAATGTCACAGTGGGATGTTGTGATACCAAAATAGGATGTGTAAATTCAATATAAGGCATGATGATGTCACAATGGGATAGTTTGATGCCATATTTGCTACAGTGATATCATAATGTGCAACTATGTTGTCACAGTGGGAAATTATAGTATCATAAATGTTGATTGTGCTGCACTAATGAGGGCAATGTGAGGATTTAATGGGGTAACTGTGGGGTCACAGTGGAAATGATGATGTCACAATGGGCCAAGCTAATATCAGCAGAAGGCAACTTGATGTGACAGTGAAGAATTACCCTGTGAAAAAAAGGAATTGTGACGTTATAATGGGGACTGTGATGTCATCATGGGCACTTGTGTCACACTGGGATGTTATGATGTCACAAAAGAAACTGTAACATCAAAGAGGAATTGTCTTGTCATAATGGGGTATTGAAAAGTTACGAAGAGGACATCATGATGTCAAAATAGGGCGGGGTGGGGTCACAATGGGGCATTGCAATGTCATAATGTGGAACTATGATGTCATAACAGGTCACTGTGATGTTGCAATTGGGAATTGTGATGTCATAAAGGTTAATTGTGCTGCTATAATTAGACAACATGAGCTCATCATTGCGGAGTTGTTTTGCTATCATGGGGAATTGTGATGTTCCAACTGGGCATCATGAGTTCACAAAATGGCACTGTAGGGTGACAATACAACACTGTGATATCTTAGTGGGGCCCTGTGGTGTCACAATGGTCCTGGCTATATCACAGTGGGCAATTGTGATGTCACCAAGGGATATTGTAAATTCAAAAGGAGAGTTGCGAGGTCACAATAGAACACTTGTCAAAATTGGGCATTATAATATCACAAAGGCCTAGCATGATGTTATAATGTGATACCGTGATGTCATATCCATCATTATGGTGTCAAAATTGGCAATTGTGATGTTGTAAGATAATTTAAATGTCATGATGAGAACTCTCAGATCTTAATTGTGAACTGTGATGTCACATTGGCAGTATTCGAGGTCACAATGGGGCGTTATGACGTCACATTAGGACATGGTGATGTCACAGAAGGAAAAGGAAAAGAAAGGAAGGAAAAGGAAAGAAATATCAAACTGGCATCTGGTTTTTTCTGTCTGTGAGCCTAGTATTAAAAGAAAAAGATAAAAAAATTACAATTTTTCCACTATCTTGAGACTGGAAAAGATTTCTTAAATGCTTGAAAAAGCAAATGTTACATTCAAGTAAACTCATTTGTTAGCAGAAACAACTTGAAACGTAAATCTGAGAACTCTGAATCCAGTAGTTTTTGTGGGCCTGGAGCTGCATGGAGTGTTATAGGGTGCCTTCGTAGATCTTCTAATCCTTATTAAGGTAAACATAGGTTGTGATGGGCCACTATTGGAGCATTCTGTGATCAAAATGGAAATTATGAGCTAATGATGTGGCTTTATAAAGTCAGAATGGGGGAAGAGTGAGATCCTAATGGGGGTTTCCTGATGGCACTGCAGAGAATTTTGATGTCTCAATGGGATATTTGATGTCACAATAGGGAGTTTGGAGGTCACAGTGGGGCATAGAGACAACATAAAGGAATGCCATGATACCAGAATGAGGACACTGAGATGATAACGAGGCCAATGTGAGATCATAATGTGGAATTGTGAAGTAACAGTGAAAAACATGCATCCTGGGGTACAGTGGTATCACAATAGGGAGCTGTGATGTCACAGTAGAGTGTTGTTCTGTCACAAGGATGCATCTACTGTTATCACTGGAGAACTATGTTTTGACAAGGGTTTATGGTCATGCTGTAATGGATGATTACGATATCATGATGGGGAATTCTGAAGTCATATGGAGAACTATGATGTCACAATGGGGTGCTGTGATTCCACAATAGCATGTGTGAAATCACAATGAGGCATGAGGATTCCACAATGGAATATTTTGATGCCATATTTGGTACAGTGATATAATAATGTGCAACTATGTTGTCACAGTGGGTAATTGTGGTATCATAAAGGTTGATTGTGCTGCTCTAATGAGGGCACTGTGAGGTCATAATAGGGTAATTGTGATGTCACACCAGAAATGATGATGTCACAATGGGCAAAGCTAGTGTAACCACAGGGCACCTTGAGGTGAAAGTTAATCATTACACTGTGAAAAAGGGGAATTGTGATGGAATATTGGGGACTGTGATGTCACAATGGGCACTTGTGTCACTTTGGGCAGTTATGATGTCACAAAAGAAAACTAACATCCATAGAGAAGTCTCTTGTCATAATGGGGAAATGACAAGTCATGATGAGCGTGTCATCAAGTCAATCTAGTTCAGTGTGCTGTCCCAACGGGGTACTGTAATGCCATAATGTGGAACTATGATGTCATAAAATGTCACTGTGCTGTCACAGTTGGGAATTGTGATGTCATAAATGTTAACTGTGCTGTTATAATTATGCCACATGTGATCCTAATTTAGGAGTAGTTTTGTTAAAATAGGGAATTGTGATTTTCAACAGGGCATCATGAGGTAACAATATGGCATTACTGGGTGACAATACAGTATTGTGATATCTTACTGGGTCACTGTGATGTTACAATTGCACTGGAAAAATCACAGTGGGCAATTGCTGTATCACAGTGGGCAGTCATGATATCTCAAAGGACAATTTTAATGTCAAACTGGGAATTGCGAGGTCACAATAGAACACATGTCATAATAGTGCATTATGATGTCACAAAGGCATAGCATGATGCCAAACTGTGATACCATGATATCATATCCATCATTGTGGTGTCACAATTGGCAATTGTGATATTTTAAGATAATTTAAATGTCATGATGAGAATTGTGAGATATTGTGAATTGTGATGTCACATTGGCAGTATACGAGGTCACCATAGGGCGTTATCCTATCACAGGAGGACATGGCAATGTCCCAGTAGGAAAAGGAAAAGAAAGGGAGTAAAAGAAAGAAATATCAAACTGGCATCTGATTTTTTTTGTGTGTGTAACCTAGTATGAAAAGAAATAGATAAAAAAATTACAGTTTTTCCACTATCTTGAGACTGGAAAAGATTTCTCAAATGCCTGATAAAGCAAATGTTGCATTCAAGTGAAGGCATTTTTTAGCAGAAACTATTTGAAACATAAATCTTAGAACGCTGAATCCAGTACTTTTTTGGGGCTTCGTGCTGTATGAAGTGTAAAAGAGTGCCTTGGAAAATCTTCTAATCATAATTAAGGTAAACATCGTTGTGATGGGGCCGCAATGGAGCATTATGAGATCAAAATGGAAATCATGAGCTAGTGATGTCGCTTTATAAAGTCAGAATGGGGGAAGAGTGAGATCCAAATGGGGGTATCCCGATGGCACGGAGAGAATTGTGATGTCATGATGGGATATTTTATATCACAATATGGAATTTGGAGGTCACAGTCTGGTATAGTGACAGCATAAAGGAATGCCATGCTACCATAATGAGAACACTGATATGGTAACGAGGGCAATGTGAGATCACCATTTGGAATTGTGAATTAACAGTGAAAAGTGTCTCATCATGGGGTACAGTGGTGTCACAATAGGGTGCTGTGATGTCACAGTGGAGTGTTGTTCTGTCACAATCACGCATCTACTGTTTTCACTGGAGAACTGTGATATCACTAGGGTTTATTGTGATGTTGTAATGGATCATTATGATATCATGATGGGGAATTCTTAAGTCATATGGAGAAGTATGATGTCACAATGGGGTGGTGTGATACCACAATAGGATGTTTGAAGTCACAATAAGGCATGATGATGTAACAATGGGATATTTTGAGGCCATATTTAGTTCAGTGATATCATAATATGCATCTATGTCCTCACTGAGGGGAATTGTGTTATCATAAAGTTTTATTGTGCTGCTCTAATGAGGGCCATGTGTGGTCATAATAGGGTAATTGTGGTGTCACACTGGAAATGATGCTGTCACAATGGGCCGTTAGTGTCACCACAGTGCAACTTGAGGTGATACTGAATCATTATACTGTGAATAAAAAGGAATTGTGATGGTATAATGAGGACTTTGATGTCATCATGGGCACTTGCGTCACACTGGGCAGTTATGAGGTCAGAAGAGAAAACTGTGAGATATGAATTGTGAATTTTGATGTCACTTTGGCAGTATAGGAGGTCACAATAGGGCGTTATCATGTCACAGTAGGACATGGCGATGTCACAGCTGGAAAAGGAAAAGAAAGGAAGGAAAAGGAAAGAAATATCAAACTGGCATCTGGTTTTTTGTGTGTGTGAGCCTAGTATTAAAAGAAATAGATAAAAAAATTACAATTTTTCCACTATCTTGACACTGGAAAAGATTTGTTAAATGCCTGAAATAGCAAATGTTACATTCAAATAAACTCATTTGTTGGCAGAAACAAATTGAAACCTAAATCTTAGAACTCTGAATCCAGTACTTTTTGTGGGCCTGTAACTGCATGATGGGTTATAGGGTGCCTTCGTAAATATTCTATTCATAATTAAGTTAACATAGGAGGTGAAGGGGCACTACTGGAGCATTATGTGATCAAAATAGAAATTATGCGCTAATAATGTGGCTTTATAAAGTCAGAATGGGGGAGGAGTGAGATCCTAATGGGGGTTTCCTGTTGGCACTGCAGAAAATTTTGATGTCATAATGGGATATTTGATGTCACATTAGGGACTTTGGAGGAGAGTGGGGCATAGTGACAGCAAAAATGAATGCCATGATACCACAATGAGGACACTGAGATGATAATGAGGCCAATGTGAGATCATAATGGGGAATTGTGAAGTAACAGTGAAAAACATGCATCCTGGGTTACAGTGGTATCACAATAGGGAGATGTGATGTCACAGTGGAGTGTTGTTCTGTCACAAGGATGCATCTACTGTTTTCACTTGAGAACTGTGTTTTGACAAGTGTTTATGGTCATGCTGTTATTAATGATTATGCTATCATGATGGGGAATTCTGAAATCATATGGAGAACTATGATGTCAAAATGGGGTGCTGTGATTCCACAATAGGATGTGTGAAGTCACAATGAGGCATGATGATTCCACATTGGAATATTTTGATGCCATATTTGGTACAGCCATGTAATAATGTGCAACTATGTTGTCACAGTGGGGAATTGTGGTATCATAAAGGTTGATTGTGCTGCTCTAATGAGGGCACTGTGAGGTCATTATAGGGTAATTGTGATGTCACACCGGAAATGATGATGTCACAATGGGCCAAGCTAGTGTCACCACAGGGCACCTTGAGGTGAAAGTGAATCATTACCCTGTGAGAAAGGGGAATTGTGATGGAATAATGGGGACAGTGATGTCACAATGGGCACTTGTGTCACTTTGGGCAGTTATGATCTCACAAATAAAACTGTAACATCCATAGAGAATTCTCTGGTCATAATGGGGAATTGACAAGTCATGATGAGGGTATCATCAAGTCAACATAGGGCAGTGTGCTGTTACAACGGGGTACTGTAATGCCATAATGTGGAACTATGTTGTCACAACATGTCACTGTGATGTCACAGTTGGGAATTCGATGTCATAAAGGTCAATTATGCTGTCATAATTAGGGAAAATGTGCTCATAATTTAGGAGTCCTTTTGCTAAAATAGGGAAGTGTGATGTTCCAACTGGGCATCAGGAGATAACAATATGGCATTATTGGGTGAGAATACAACATTGTGATATCATACTGGGTCACTGTGATGTTACATTTGTACTGGGGAAATCACAGTGGGCAATAATGATATCTCAAAGGAAAATTGTAATGTCATACTGGGAGTTGCG
>PVJX010029910.1:0-22509 GCA_004027295.1 Dolichotis patagonum | reverse complement strand
CCGCTAATGCTGTGTTTGATGTTGCATTTTTGCTGCCCTCAATCTCTTTTGTATTTACCTCTCCTGGATCAATGTTCTCAGGGTTGGGGGCTGGGAGTGTTTTCTTATTTCTCCCTTTTGTCATGTTTTTGGTTCCTTCCATACAAGTGTACAGTGTAATTCCCAGACCCTTTTCTTGTTGGTTAAGGCTCCTCTAGAGAGCGCAGGCTAGGAGCTTTAGCCCTCTTCAATAGGTTATCAGAGATTAGAGTTCACCCACTGGGCAGTGCGTGCTAGCTCCTCCCTTCCAGGCCAGTCAACCTTTGCAGGCCTTCACTGCAGTCAGTGTGCACTGATCTCAGGGAAGTAATATTGCAGCGATTTACTGGGTCCCCGCCAGGGGCGCGGCCTAGTCCAAGCAGATTCCACCAATCCCCTTGGCAAGGGGAGCAACCAGCTGAAGCCACTTCCTTATGGAGTTAGGGCTGTCCTGCCCAAATCCAACATGTTGTCCAGTAGGTTTCCCCTTTCCCGTGGGAGGGTCTTATTCCCATTACTCACCTCGTGTTGATTCCAGTCCCCGCCAACTGCAGGGCTCCCCGAAGTCTGACTTCAGCGCGGCTTCGGTGGGAATTCGCCGTGCCGGGTCGCGTGCAGGGCCGGTCTGGGCGAGCTGCACGCAGGGCTGTTCAGCTCTGCGCTCCGGTGGCTCAAGCCAGCTGCTTTGTTGCGGATCGCTTGTTCAGGTCGGGCAGGAATTCAGGCAGCCCGAGGAGGGCGCTGTGCTCACTGATCTTAGCTTCTCTAATGGTAGTCCCAGGACCTCATATTCGAGTGGTTTTTTGCACTTTAGTTTTTTCCTGGGTGAGAGTCCACCTCTATCTGTTTGGGTCTCTCCAGGGTGTTTTATTCTGGCATTTGAGCTGTCTCTCTCAGAGAGGGTCTCTCTCCTGCTACCTACCAGTCCGCCATCTTGTCTTCAATCCCACAGTTTTTATCTTGCTGCCTTGCCGTTTGCGGGGCAGTTTCTCCACTGTGCCAGTCAGTCTAGGGGCCAGGCAACTCCGCGGCTGTTGGGGCTGCCGGGCTTCTCTGACCATCTGGCTCCTGCTCTGTGGGAGCTGTTCCGGCGGCCGCAGGGCTCGCTCGGGAAGCTGAGGCGGCGGAGGATTGAGTAGGTGGACGGCGAGAATGTATTCTTTTGAGACATTTCTTGCCTTTCTCAGTTAGAGTAAGAGATACAAGCAGAAACCATGAGAGATGATATTAAAAATATTGTCAGTTTTTGAAAAGTCAGATCCTGCTGGATGTGATGTGTCCTTGTGGTTGTAGCCTCAAGAAGGCTAAGGCAAGAGGATCACTTGAGCCCAGGAATTTAAAGTCAGTCTGGTCAGTTTAGTGAGACCCTGGCTCTTAAAAAAAAAAAAGAAAAAAAGTCTTCAGGTTTGAAACCTAAGAGACTATGGCTTAGGATAGGATTATTTATAAAGACTGAATCTTGTGGTGTCTTTGGAAATTTGCTATGTGGAACACTTTATTTAGGTAAATATTTGAGTACTTATGCAAGACACTGTTGTAGAATTTATTGGATACAATAATGAACAAATCAGGAAAATAACTGTGTATAGAGTGGAATAGGAACAATATGGTGTATAAATTGCATAATACATCATTGACCAGTAGCATGGGGAAAAAGAAAATCAATGCCTAGATGATACCTGGGTGGTGGTGGTGAAGTTTGAAATTTTAATGGGATATTTATGAAGAAGTTTACATTTGATCAACCAGATATGAAGATAAGGCTTTGCATATATCCAGGGAAAGCACATTCTGCGTGAAAAAAGCAGTCCATGCAAAGGCTGTTGGGCTGGAAGGTGCCTGTCTTGGTGTAGGAATATAGTGGAAGAGAACAGTGTAGCTGGAGTAGAATGATGAAGAAAGGTGTAAGAGGTAAAGGGAGGTAACAGGTTCGCTACTGGAGTTGAGACCTGTTCCCTGGAATTCTTGGTGGCTTTTACAGTGCTTTCTTCCCGTCATCATTTACTCCCCAGCTCTTCTCTTGCTCAGTGCTCCTCCTAGGTAGCCAGTGACCTTCTGAAGTGATTCTAGATTGGATTATTCTGGATTATTTACCTGGGGTGCCATCCTTCCTGTCTGGCAGGGAATTACTAAACTTTCAACAATGAAATGTAAAGATTCCTTCAAAGCCTTTGGAAAAAACTACAGCATTTTGATTTTAAGATTTTTTTTTTGGACATGGGGAGTACTGGAGCTCGAACTCATGTGCTTGCCAGGCAGGTACTTATGCCGCTGAGCTAAATCCCTGACTTGATTTAAGTCTTAATTACGTTTTATTCAGAGACACTGCTTCCTGGTTTGTTCAGTATTCTTTATGCTGTGTTTCTAAAAAAAATTTGAAATGGGCAACTAGGATCTCTGTCTGTTGGGTTAGTCTTGTTGAACTTGTGCATGGCTTCTCTTCTGGTAGGAAATCAGTTTTATTAAAATATTAAGCACCTACCTTGTATTTAGCAGAAGTAACGCTTGGTAAATCATACCAAACCAATAAGAACAGGACAAAAAGAAATCAGTTACTTTCACTAAGCATATGTCTAGTTAAGTTGTAAGTCCAGCAGAATACTAAAACATTCTGTTATTAATCGAAATGTAGTCTAGGAATGCAAAAGGGCTTTGTTACTATGAAATTACTAATTTAGGACTGGGGATATTATAGCTCAGTGACATAAGTGCCTGTCTGGCAAGCACAAGGTACTGAGTTTGATTCTTGGTACCAAAAGAAAAAAAAAATTACTAATTCAAAAAAAGAAATTACTAAAAGAAATTACTATTCATTAAATTACTAGGTCAAAAATCAAAAAGTAGATTTAGAGATGGTATGTATAGTTATCCTAGCTACCTCTAAGATATTATTTCCTGGACCTTCTTTGTCTAAGTAGTGTCCAGTGACCATTTTCTTTTTCAGTAGAGTATGAGAAAGTAATAGGTATCACTTCCTGGCTAAGATATTGAAGAATATGGCGTGCTTTTTCCTTGTGCTCTTTTCAGATTGATTGCAGAAAGTTCCATGGAAGGAGCCTGGTTTCTTTGAATTACTTAAAGAAAAGACCTACTAGGGCTGAGGATTTAGCTCAGTGGCTTAAGCGCCTGCCTGGCAAGCGCGAGGTCATGAGTTCGATCCCTGGTACCAAAAAAAAACAAAAACAAAAACAAAACAAAAACAAAGAAAAGACCTACTGACCAGGAGTTGAGCTGCTATAGGAACAATAATCTGTATCATGTAAAACTAATTTTAGGACATTTTGGAATTTGGTTACAAAACTTGGTGGTACCTTGACAGATAGGAATTATATGATTATCTCACATCAAAAAAAAAAGCAATTATTAAAATTCAACATCTGTTTAAACACCCTAATGTAGAAAAAAATATTAAGCATATATACAACTGGGCAGATAAACTTAACTAGAAGTTTTTCCTCTGTATGGGAAATTTAGATACAGTTGAGCCTACATTTTTTTACTTCAATTTTATTTTCCTCCTGAAACTGTGGTCTTGAGAGTAGTAATAAGACTTAGCATATTACTTATTCCACAGGTCATTTTTCTTTTGAAAATGGCTGAAAGGTAGTTTTATGATATAAGGAATATTTCTAATAGCCAACATGACAATGATGGTGTGACATGTTATATGAAAAATTATGAGGAGGAAACTTACCACTTGTCATTCAGCATTATTCTAGAAATTGTAACCAATATAGTATCCAGAATGGGTGAGGTATAAACAATAAGGAAGAGAAAATACTGTCATAATATTTTCAAAAATATTATGATGGCTTATTTAGAAATTCCAAATGAATCAACTAAAACCTGTCAAGAGATTGTAAGATTTCTTAGGAACACTACTGACAAAAAGGTGGTTGTTACAGTAATTAGATAAAAGCCGGACATGGTGGCACACATCTGTAATTCTAGCGCTCAGGAGGCTGAAGCAGGAAGATTGTTAGATTCAAGATCAGCCCAGACTACAAAGTGAGCTCAAGACCAGTTTAAAGTGCATAGCGAGACTCTGTCTCAAAAACAAACAAACAAACAAACAAAAAAACCCAGAAATGTTAGAGAAATGTCAGTAGCATTCCAATGCATCATTAAACAACTCCATTCTCCCTTTCCCCTAGCACCTGGCAACCACTGTTTTACTTTCCATTTCTATGAGTTTGACTGCTTGAGAGACCTCATATAAGGAAATTGTGCAGTATTTGTAGTTTTGTGACTCACTTAGCATAATGTCTTCAAAACTATCCACTGTAGCAGATGTCAGAACTTTTTTTTTTGTACCGAGGATCAAACTCGCGGTCTTGCACTTGCCAGGCAGGCGCTTATGCTGCTGAGCTAAACCCTCTGCCCTAGATGTCAGAATTTTTAATGGTGAATGATACTCCATTGGGTGTACATACCACATTGTGTTTATCTATCATCTGTTGATTGACACTTGGTTTGCTTCTGTCTTTTGGCTACTGTGAATAATGCTGCTATGAACATGGGTGTATAAATATCTTTCTGAAACCCTGTTCTGAAAGTTTTTTGGATATATACCCAGGAGTGGTACTGTGGATCATGTAATTTTGTGTTTAATTTTTTGAAGAATTGCCATACCATTTTCTATTTGTCCTATACCATTTTATGTTTTTATCAACACTGCATTAGGGCTCTAATTTCTCCATGTATTTACTACTACTGTTTTCTTTTTCTCTTCAGTACTAAGGATTGAGTCAGGGCCTCACATTCTGCTATGTCCCCAGCCCTTTTTACATTTTGAGATAGTTTTTCTCAGTTGCCCAGGCTGGCCTCAAACTTGCTATCTTCCTGTCTGGGATTATAGATGTATACCACCAAATCTGGTTTATTTACTGTTTTTTTGATAGCAGCCATTCTAATGTGTGAAATGATGTCTCATTGTGTTCGATTTGCATTTTCCTAATCATTAGTGATGTTGAGCATTTCATATGCTTGTTGGCCAGTTGTATGTTTTTGGGAAATGTCAATTGAAATCCTTTTCCTATTTTTTGAATTGTTTTGTTGTGGAGTTCTAGTTCTTTGTGTATCCCTCAGTAGATAGGATTTTACACATCCCATTCAATGGGTTGACTTTTCACTCTTAATTTTATCCTTCCATGCACAGAACTTTTTTTTGTTTGTTTGTTTTGTTTTGCTTTCTTTGAGATAAGTTCTCACTATAGGATTTAGGCTAGTCTGATACTCGTAGTCCAGGCACACCTCAAACTCAGGATCTTCCTGCCCCTGAGGGCTAGGATTACCTTTGTGAATGACCATTCCCACTCAGAACGTCTCAGATTTTGAGAAGTGCAGTTTGTGCTTTTGGTTCCCATACTGGCCTTTTAATGGGCACATACTCTTTTTTTTTTTTTTTTTTTTGGCACCAGGGATCGAACTCACAACCTCGTGCTTGCCAGGCAGGCGCTTAAGCCACTAAGCTAAATCCCCGGCCCTGGGGACATACTGTTACTTGTTTGTTAAACAACCTGTCTTCCTAGTTTCTTAGTGGAATTTTGATCCTTTAGGGTTTTAATGATGTTATTACAAACATGGCTTAGGAAAATGCCATTCTACATATTTGTGTACATGTAGGAGTATAGTAATAGAATTGATTTTTATGAAGGCATTGCTGGTTCAAAGGTGTATACAACTGAGGCTGGGGAATGCCGAATTGTGCTCACAAGACCTGCTCTCTGGAGATACCATGTTGAGCACTGGACTTTGAGCCTTTAGACCTTTGCCAGTTCAGTGGGTTTGACCTTGAGTTCTGTATTTAAAGGTTTTTGGCTGCGATTGAACATCTTTTTTTACATATTAATTGGCCACTTGTGTTTTTGCTTTTCTGACTTCTTTTATATCCTTCGCCAGTTTTTTCTTTGAATGAGTGTTTTTCTCATTGATGTGTTAAAACTCTGTGCTTTTTTTCTGTGGTTTTTCTTTAGACTTTTTGAATGTGTTGGAGCAGGTGTGCATGCATGTGTGCAAGAATATGCGATCTTGTGTTTGTGCACACTGCTACATACAGTTCTGTCACTTTTAAATCATATTTGCAATATTTTTCTCATCTGAGTTTTGTGTCTTTAGAAAAAATACAGTGTAGAATCTATAAAAGACAAGATTTGGCTATAAAAATAAAAAGAACTATGTCAAAATATTACTTGCATATGATAGGAATTTGGGGCAAGGGTGAGAAAGAAGAATCAGCTCAGTTCTGTGCTCACTGATATTTCAGCAAGAATCATTAATAAACAGTTCAGGATACTTTTTTCTAGTTCTCCCACCCCTTTGACCTTGTTTTAGTTTGTGGAGTCATTACTATGTAACATGGTCACTGATCTTGAGTAAATAATGAACACTCTGTGTACAGATTATGAAGGAATGGATGCCTCTTATTTCTTGGGTGAACTGGGACACAGTTCACTGGATCCAGGAAGGGCACAGCGAGAGCAAGGAGTACTGGTATTGGGAGGTCATCATGATGAAAGTCAGGAACCTGTTCATGTAAAAGTTGTATTTTCTTTCCCTTCATTCTATTGTCAGCCTTCCCTCACTATTTAGTAGTGTTCTCTTTTTTACAGTGCCTACATTTTTTTCGCTTAATTAAACCATGCTAAGCAGCCGAAAGGGAGGAGGGTGGTATTTTATTCTACATTAAAATTAGAGCTTTAAATAGAAATTGTGTTTCTTGGGGGATCAGGAGAGTAGGAACAGTGTTAACTGTTCAGAGAAAGTTCAGTTTTCTTCAGAAAAGGAGGTAAAATTCAGGAACTTTTAAATCTGCTTAGTTGCCTTTCTCTTCAAGAGGCTTCTTTGCAATTTTCTCTTGAATAAAACATAGGCTGTTTTGCCACACTAAGTGCATTTCATTGTATGGGAATAAGATAACTAGGAACAATAAAAAGTCATAGTTTACTGAGTTGCGCACAGTGAGTTCTTGAGGAGTGTCCTTACGGCTAAGAGCTGACCTTATGGGAAAAACTTAAGATTTTTATCTGCACTTGGTTATTATTTTTTTGGTTTTTGTACTGAGAATTGAACTCAGGACCTTGTACTTGCAAGGCAGGCACTGTGCTGCTAAGCTGTATCCCTAGTATGGGCTTGGTTATTTTGAGCAAGAATGTAGAGGTGTAGATTGTGTTTTTATATATGGTAAGTTTGTGATAGCTTCCAGACATTTCTTGTTTCTGAGAATATTTCATCATATCATTCTAACAGTTTACCAAAAAAAAATGTATGTGAGTTTTTTTGTTTTGTTTGTTTTGTCAAGGTCAAAAGCTTTTTTTTTTTTTTTTTTTTTTTGGGACAGGCTCTAATTATTGCCAGCCTGTTCACCATAATTAGTTTTACTGTTAACATCTATGTATGGATTCAGAATATAGATTTTTCATTATTCCAAGAGTTCTTAATCTTATTCTAGGAATGGCCTCTAGCTCAGAGGTTTTTGTTTTGAACAAAACAAAACAACATTGGATTTCAAAAACAAGACAGAAGGGCTGGGGATTTAGCTCAGTGGCATAAGCACCTGCTTTGCAAGCGCATGGTTGTGAGTTTGATTCCCAGTACCAAAAAACAAAACAAACAAAACAAAAACAAAAACAAGAAATCCCCATAGTTGCTATGTTGCATATTATCTTCTAAATCGATGGCCAGACTACTGGCTTTAGGCCTGCAAAGTCAATCAAACAATACAAGTATCAAACTGTTTTTTGTTTTTTGACTTAAGTTACTATCGTCTTTGCCTGTGTTCCTCTGAATCAGCCAGTTGCTTACTTGGGGGGTGCTCTTATCTCCTGGGCTGTGAGCTGACTGGCTCACAGGAGGGCATGGGTTGGCTTCTTGGTTTTCCTCCTAGCCAGCATGGCTGCTGCTGGCTCACAGAAGGGCACAGGTTGGCTTCTTGGTTCTCATCCCATCCCGCATGGTTGCCTTTGGCTCATGGTAACACACAGAGTATTGGCAGAATTTTCCTTTACCTGGACTCCCAGCTACTTGAGATACTGAAGCACAAAGATCACAAGTTTGAGGCCTTGCCTGGGCAATTTAACAAAACCCTTGAAAGTAGATTCTCCATCTCCAGTGAAGTCTTCAGATGAATGCAGTCCTTACAGATATTTGACTGCAGCCTTTTAAGAGACTGAGATAGAACTTCTATTGTTCTTTCTCTTGAATTCCTGACTGTGGGTAACTTCTCTCGTGACAAGGCCCAGGATAATGTGGAGAAGGAATGAGAGGCCAACGAGAGTGTGGGGGCCAGCTGGCCCTTCCTGCTGGCGGCCTTGGCACAGGTGTATCACAGCCTCACCTACCAGGTGCAGAAACTAGGTCTCTCCACCCTGCCCCCACTGCCCCTTGAGGAGGAACGAAAGCGGTATATATTACCCAGGCAGCAGTAGCTTGGGTGTGTGGCTCCTAGTGGCAGGGTCTATCTCAGAAGGGTTTAAAAAGTGATAGAAAATGTATATCAAAAACAACCTATCCCAAAGTGGTAGAAAGAAAAAAAGGGTATTTATTGGTCACTGGAAGGTCTTTGAGAAGAATGTTAGATACGGTTGAATTCAGTGTTTAAAAAGCATTGTCAAGACTTAGTTTCTTGGCTGGGCGTGGTGATATACACCTGTAATCCCAGCACTGAGGCTGAGGCAGAAAGATTGCTGTGAGTTTGAGGACAGTTTAGGCTACAAAATGAGTTCAAGGCCAGCCTAACTGCATAGCAGAAACCCTGTCTTAAAAAAAAAAAGACAAAAGATTTACTTTTGTTTGTCTTCAGGATGTTGGTTCTCAGTGGCCCAAGAAAGCTGTTAGCTTAAGCCTTAGTATGATTAGGTTTAAATTCAATGGTTGCTGGGGCAAAATAGAACAAAACTTCATCTTGTTTTGCCTTGCCTTGAATCTCCCGCCCATATCTAAACCAATTGCTGTGGCCAAGATGATGGAAAATGTTTTTCTTTCTCCTTGTTTTGTGTTGTTTTGGTGGTACTGGACTGGGGTCTTATGCATAGTTGGCAAGCTCTATACTGCGGAATTGCATCACAGTCCTGGCAAGTGCTGACTGGTTTTGTGCTGGTGTTGATTTCCACCTTCTGGTGGATTGAGAATGGAAGATGGAGTGCATCTTTTCCCACAAAAATGTTGAACAGAGTCATGTGTGGGGGTGTCACCTACAGTCCCAGCTTCCCTGGAGGCTGAGGAAGATCACAAGTTCAAGGCAGTCCTGGACAACTTAGCAAGATCCTATATCAAAATAAAACGAAAAGGGCCAAGGGTGTAATGCAGTGGTGCAGTGCTTCTCTAGGATGTGTGACACCCTGGGCTCAATCCCCAATACCACCAAGAGGAAAAAAAAAGTTGCATAGTAGATTAAGTTGGTAAGAACACAGATTTACATTCGACATCGTGGTAGAGTCTGGATGTATATATACCAGTGGAAACTATGCTTTGTTCTGAAAGGGGTCCTTGTGGATGTCATCAGACTCTAAAGTGATCTCTACTGTTAAGAAGTATTGATAATGGGTCTGAGGAGAAAATGGCATTTTAATAAGGAAAAGTCCATAAAAGATTCCTGAGAATCATTTTTGAGGGTTAATGGAATTGGGTTAACTTACCCAGTAAGAAAATATTGTATATTGTATACTTAGGACATTGTATATGTAAGTAGTCATAGTACTGACGTGCCGGATAACTTGCTAGGCAGTGGAACTGTAGTAGATACTTAGATATTTCTTCAAATTGATTTTTAAAAAAAAGACCAAGTAGTTTAAGTGAGTCAGATATGTATTTGCATATAATAAGTTGTTTCTGGGCCATGTGTGGATTTCTTTTTGGCCCAAGATTTTTTAGAATAGAGATTAAAGAGTAATTTTAAGGAATAATTTTGTAGATTTACTGTTTCATTGCTTGAACATTTTCTGGTTTTTGCATATATTTAAGTTTTCCAATCAGTGTTTTTTTTTTTTTTAGTTACTTTGTTAGTGATTGGTAGAAAAAGTAGAACATTATTAAAAATTTAAAGTTGGATATATTTTGAAATCAGTCTTACTTATTTTATTATTCATAGACCCTTATTTCTGCCTAATAGTCATCCATGAGAGAGATGCCACCTCACTCTATTTAGGATCTGTGATTGCTATGCAACCTCATTTTTTTGTGAGTTGAAGTTTTATTACTTGTCTAGGCTAGCTTTCAAAACACTATCCTCCTGCCTCAGCCTTATATGTCCTGGGATCATAGACATGTACACCATTCTAGGCTCCAACTTCAATTTTTTTTTTCCTTTTGGTACGGAGGATTGTATTCATGACCTTGTGCTTGTCAGGCAGATGCTTGTGCCACTGAGCTAAATCCCCAGCCCCCAACTTCAATTTTTCAGTGTTTGGTTTAGTCTAGTTCATTTCATTGGAAATTTTATCAGAGATAGCCTAGCAGCAGTAGAATTTGGAACCCACTTGACTCTTTTGCAGTAATGCATTATATTTGTAGAACACATTGCCAGCCTTGGTTTCCTATCCTTATTCCATTTTGGTTGGTTAGACATTGTATAAACTCTTGTTTCTCCTATGTGGATAAGAGTTGGTTTCTTAAGACAACCTGAAACTATTATGTTTTCAGTTGATGGGAGTGTTTTAAGGAAACGTAGGTTTTTAAACTTTTTAAATTAGAGGTTAATCATTTATTTTTGTGAACCATGAGTACTTTTACTGAACACTACTACCTCTGCTCCTCCAGGAATATGTGTTGTTTTTAAAAATAATAAGTAAAGCAGCAAAAATACATACATACATACATACATACATACATACATACATAAATTAAAGCAGAAAAAAGTAATCTTCTATTTTTTTCCCTTGTGATCCTGGAGAGTGAATTCAGGGACGTGCTACTACTGAGCCTTTTATTTTTTCTTTTGAGAGAGAGTATTGCCAGGTTGCTCAGAAAGCTTCAGACTTCTCCGATTCTCCTGAGCAGTTGGGATTACAGATTGTGCCACCATTCCTTACTGAAAAAAGTGAACTTTTTCTGGAAAAAATTCTGGAAAAGCCCCTTGCTTTTTGAAACAAGATTTCACTGTGCAGTTCAGGCTGGCCTTGAAATTCACTTTGTAGGGCTGGGGATTTAGCTCAGTGGCTTAAGCGCCTGCTTTGCAAGCAGGCAGTCATGAGTTCAATCCCCAGTACCAAAAAAAAAAAAAAAAAATTTTGAAATTCACTTTGTAGCACAGACTGGCCTTGAACTCACAGCAATCCTCCTGCCTCAGCCTCCCAAGTGGTGGGATTACATGTGTGCACCACCATGCCCAGTTGAAAAAAGTAATCCTTTTTTTTTTTTGGTATTGGGAATTGAACTCACAACGAAGGCCAGTGCTTGAGCTGCTGAGCTAAATCCCTGGCCAAAAGAAGTAATCTTAATTGTGTTACATAGAAGAGATTTATTTTAGGGTCCAAATTTCCTTTTGGAATTTGATGACTTTTTTTCTCTCCAGTGCCTTAGATTGAACCCAGACCTTGCACATGCTAGGGTAAGTGCTGCTAGAATTTTATGAAACCTATGGATGTTCTTCACACAGGAAGATACAAACATAGACACAGTAATAACAGAACTCCAAAGGGTCTCACAGAACCCTGAGCCTGTTCATTTTTTTTTTAACATTGCAAAGGCTTGTTGTATTTTTTTAATGTCAAGATACTGCACATAGGAATTAGGCTGCATTATAATTTTTTATTTTAAAGAATAAAACGAAGCAAAATAAAACAATACAGTCAGTCAAAATAAAACTGTAAGTGATACAGGATTTCAAAACAAGATAATAGTAAATCAACAATGGCTATCATAATGCCTCTTGTTTTCTTTAAAATAGCTACCCATACCATCATACATAGTAAAATCAAACAGAATAGAACCAGTAGAAACAAACCAATGAGCACAATACAGGATTTTAAAACAAGATAATAGTAAATCCCAGATTAGGCTGCATTAATTAGTATATAGTATTCAAAGTAGACGGTGAACTACATGAAAGTATACTTGGAAAATAGTTTATGTTTAAATTATTATCTGTCCAGTTTGTTTGTTTATTTATCTACTTATTTTGGTACCAGGGATCGAACTCACGACCTCATGCTTGCCAGGCAGGTGCTTAAGCCACTGAGCTAAATCCCAGGCCCTGTCCAGTTTATTTTGAATTACAGTGTAGGGGCTGGGGATTTAGCTCAGTGGCATAAGTGTCTGCCTTGCAAGCACGTGGTCGTGAGTTCGGTCCCCAGTACAGATGAAAAAAATAAATAAATAAATGAATTACAGTGTAGATATGGTTAGTGTGTATTTCCTCATGATTATATACTGGAATATGAGAGTATATAAAGGTACTTGAAATCATACTAGAAAAAAACATGCAGTGATAAGATCTGTATACAATATTTAAGATAAAGATAAAATGACTTCCAAGGTGTGTGCCATCTGTGAAGGGTTTTCATAAATATTTGTTACAAACATCTCATGTGAACTCAGAAGTTTTTCCTACTTTTGCATTTGCTTGGAAGACATTCTTTACTAAAAAGAATGCTGCCAGCCACAGTGGCCCATGCTACTCAGAAGGCAGAGGCAGAAAGATTGTAATAAGCCTGTTTGTTCTTTGGGCTTGGACTGTGTATTATCTCTGTGACTTACAATCAAGATATTAACATTTGGATGTTTTATTTTTTTAAAATTTTATTTAAAGAGAAAAAAAGCAATACAGAAAAAAGGGTAGAAAGAATACAGAATTAAAAAAACCCAAATCACTAGTTGATAGATTACATATTGTTTTCTTAGAAATAGTTGTTTATGTTACAAAATTAAGGCATACAAAATGAACAAACAGTGAGGCTGCAAACAGTTCTGTTCAACGATCCAACAAAAGCCTGGTAATATGGTTATCAGTCCCACACACTTAAACATACATGCAGTTATATCCTTCAGAGCATTTTCTTTTCCTCTTTTTGCTTTTTAAGTACATTATCTGTTTAGTTATATTATGTTTCAGCTTTCTCAGTACCTTATTGATCTGTTTTGTTGTTGTTACTTCCTTTTTAATCACCTTATATAATTCTGTTGTTTTGTTTTTGTGTTTCTCATCATTCATGTCACATGGATCAGCTTTGGTGGAGTTGGGAGTTTTTGGAGATATTTTGTTACCTTATTTTCTCATGTTCTCTTGTTTCATTTTTATTTAATTTTTATTAACTTGGAGGTAGTAATATACAACAAACCAGGATGGAATAAAGCCAATTGAGACAGTGGGATGAAATTGGCACAGAACATCACAGCAGGTCACCAGGACTACAGTAATAGGCAACATTGTATAGCTCGTTGTCTTCACAGTAATTGTTCTTCTACTAGGTACAGCAAAAGCAAAAGAAATACACAGCATTATAGAACACATCAACACAGAGTATTGAATAGAGCAACACTTAATCAGGACAAAGCAAAATGGTGATAAAAATATCTGCCTTCAGAGATAGTAGAAGGAAACTCCCCCAACTTGCTGTACCAAATATGGTCACCTCCCAAGAGATACCCAGATCCCTGGATCCCAATTGTTAACGGGGGGGGGGGGGATGTGGGTGGGATGTGGTATGTTTGATTCTAACCCTAAGGCAGCAGGCTGGTTGCTGGTTGGCTCAGCGCCCTAAGTTCCAACATGGCACGGACCTCAGGAAATGCTGTTGCTTCTTATTTCCCCGCCCTGGGGGGGCCATGGCTTGCCAGACCACAGTCACTTACCAGGGCAGCAGGCTGGTTGCTGGTTGGCTCAGCACCCTAAGTTCCAACATGGTGCCTGGATGTTGTATTTTTAATCCTTTCTTTCTTAATTCAAATTTTGTAATCAGTCTTTCATGTCAAAACCATTTTCTCATCAGTATATTTTTATTGCTGGGAATCAAACCCAGGCAGGAATACCTTTCACACTGCAAGATACTGAACACTGGGCTGACATGTGCTAGGAAGTGTTCTGCAACTGAACTATATCCCCAACCCGTTCTGTTTCAAACAAGCAGGTTCTGATCAAGGTGCTCTGATAGCCTTAAACTTTTTTGATCTTCCTGTCTTAGTCTCCCAAGTAGCTAAGATTACAGTATATACCACTGTACCTGACTGAGAGAACATGGTTGTACAGAAATATTTGATAGCTTTATATTTAGTGTCAGGCTATCCCAAAAATAGCAGGATATATTATGGTAATCATCTTTAGTTTCCTATTAACTTAATCTGAAGCCCTGTATAACTTACACTGTCTTATTATGAGTGATCTTATTTAAATCTGGTTGTTAGAGTGCTGTTTTGTATTGACTGATTTTATTCGAATCTGTTATGATTGATAGTATCGAGTGTAAGAGTATAGGCAACTATACTGAAGATGACAAGATTCACTAGGATACTCACTCTGGTTTGGTTATTACCTGCTTTTGAAGTCTTATAATGTTTCCAATGTTTTGTTTTTATTAATATTGTTATATACTGCTGAGACATCATAGTAACCAATGTAGATCACCTTGTATTGCAGTTTTATATGACTTTTTCATTTCAGGCTTTTCTAGGAATTTGTTTTGTCTTTGTTTTGTTTTTCCCTCTGATACAGAAAGGATAGATACATGTAGAGACTCATGCATGCGTAGAACTTATAAACAGAGAACCAGTTATATGAGAACCAATTATATAACGCATGATGAATTGAACAACTGCTTTGAAGAAAAAGAGACACTACAGTACCCAGTGCTGATTCCATAGATTCATGATGTGAAATCCAGCAATACTATCATTCTTTGTTCAGAGTGATTTTAGCCTGTTTTGTTTAAGTTCAACATACATGAAGGTATGGACAGCTGTTTTGAAGAGAATGAGAGACACTATGAAGCCATTGTTGGCTTCCCTATTGTCTGGTCTTGAAGACCTGAAAAGCCTTCCTCATCCTGTTCGGACCAGTTCCATACTATGTTGTTTCGTGTGAATTCTCTATATGTGAAGATATGGACAACTATTTGGAAGAAAACAAGAGTCAATATAATAGATAGTGAGGATCTCTGATTGTCTTCCTTTGAAATTTATGTCTCTTAAGTTGCTTTCTTGTGTTCCATTTTGTTGTGTTTAATTTTACCCTCTTTAAAATAAAAAAAATTATCCTTGCTATATTTAGTGTCAGGTTTTCTTTTTAAACATGGGGAACATGCAGAAGGCGTGCATTCTATCACTGAGCTACATCCCAAGCCTTTTTTAGTAGAAACATTTTTTTCGGCTGGGGATTTAGCTCAGCAGCATAAGTGCCTGCCTGGCAAGCATGAGGTCATGAGTTTGATCCCTGGCACCAAAAAATAAAATTAAAATTAAATTAAAATAAAATAAAATAGTTTTTTTCAATCTATAATACAGTACTATTAACCAGGAGCTTTAGTCTTTTTTAAGATTACAATTACTGCCAGGTGTGGTGACAGATGCCTGTAACCTAAGCACTTGGAAGTTGAGGCAGGAGGATTGCTGGAAGTTCAAGGCTAGCCTGAACTACACAGTGAAACCTTGTCATGTTCCCAAAAGATTGTAATTACTAACTCATTAAATGTATAGATAAACAATTTTCATACATGCATATATTGTGCTTCATCAGAATCTACCCTCCCTTATGTGCTTTTTTTCTCTTCTTTCTCCTCCTCCCCTTTCTTGTTCCATATTAATTTCTGCTGCACTTTCAGATCTTTATTTTTCCCCCAAAATACTTTTAATGCCAACATAATACATTAGTTTTAAGATTTCTTTGGTTCCTACTGTGTTTCAGGTAAACAGTCTCTATTTGCTCTTGAATTAAGAATCTCTGTGGAGCTGGATATGGTGCTGTACACCTGCAATCCCAGCACTCGGAGGCTGAGGCAAGTGGATTCCTGCATTTTCAAGGCCAGCCTGTGCTACATAGTGTGTTCAAGGCCAGCCTGAACTACTTAGCGAGACTGTTTCAAAGACCAAAAAAGAAATCTTTTTCAAATAGGAGTTAAACTGATTTGTTTTTATTATCATTCTGTTGATTGTATAGATTTATTTGTATAACTTTATTTCAGATAGCACTGCAGTAAGCATCTTTATGCAAATACCTCTTAAGGGTTTTTATTACTTTGGTTTATGAACTGCTAAAAGAAAAGTTACTGGGTAAGATGAATGATACCAATCTTTGAAAGTCTCCTGAAGTTATGCATTGCCATATTAAGTTTCAGAAAGATATATTACTCTACTTTCTTAGCTAACATTTAAGGTACCTGTCAACCCTTAAATATTAGCACATTTAAAATCTTTGTTATCTTGCTAGAAGACAGATAAACCTTCAGATATGAAAAAGAGTATGGAAGGTATGTCAGCCATAGAGAGTAGTGTGAGCAGAGGTGGAGTTGACACCATGACAGATGCTGTTTCCCAGAACCACAGTGGAAACCATCATCTCAGTTGCGCCCATCTACCTATAAGAGCCTTGAGATACTCTTCTTTATAGCTGAGTAGCATTCCATTTATATAAAAATACTGTATCTTTCTTACCCATGCTGTGATTGATGGGCAAGCCACCCCTGCTTTTTTCTAGGTTCCTGTGGCATGGGGCATTGCTTTTCCACTTTGACTTTCAGTCTGTGGATTTCCTTTTGATTTAAATGTGCTTCTTGTATACAGCATATTGATGGATCTTGTTTCTTGATCCATTGTGTCTGTGTTTCTTTTTATTGGTGAATTGAGGCCATCTGCATTACTGATTATGACTGACACATGCATTGGCTTGTCTTTGCCATGCTGTTTTCCTGCTGTTGGCTCCTCCCTCCTTTTCCCTCTGTTCACTTGCCTGTCCTTCTCTGCAGTCTCTCACTGCTGCTGTTCCTGAAACCATGGTCATCTTTATCTTCTCTGGAATATCCTTCAGTACTCTTTATAGGATTGGTTTGGTAGTCATTAATTATTTCAGTTGTTCTTTGTCATGAAAATATCTTATTTCTCCATTAATTTTGAAAGATAATTTTGCAAGGTACATCAGTCTGGGTTGGAAGTTGTTTTCTTTCAGGACTTGAAATACTTAATTTCAGGTTTTTCTTGACTTGATGATTTTTGTTGAAATTTCTGCTATGAGTCTGATGGGTTTTCCTTTATAGGTGATCTGTTTCTTTTCTCTAACAGCTTTTAATAGTCTGTTCTTGTGCTGAATTTCTGGGATCGTGATTATTATATGTCTGGGTATAGCTTTATTTTGCTTATGGCGAGTTAGAGTTCTATATGCCTTACTTATCTGGATGTTTCCCCGTACTTGGGAAGTTTTCTGTAAATAGTCTTTTTATTGTCATTTGTGTTGACTCTTAGTTTTTTGCTGACACCTATCCATCTTAAATTATTTTCCTTCGGGATGTCTTCTAGCCATTGAACTATTTCCTGATGCTTTATTATTTTTAAGAGATCTTTCCTTTCTTGATTGCTAGCTGCAATCCTGTCTTTAAGGTCTGAAAGTCGATCTTCAGTTTTGTCCAAGCGGTTTTGCCAGATTTCAGCGGAGTTTTTTTTCCCCTGGATATCTCTTTGAATGTTTCATGCATTCTAATTCTTTCCTATATTGTTCATTCAAGATTCCCATCATTTTCGTATGCTTTTAAAAAACTACGTATCTTCTTTAGATAATACTCAGCAATTCTTTCATTATGGTTGTCATTTCTTCTTTTACCAGAGATTATTTTGATCTGATTTCTTTTACAGCCTCCTGAAATTATTTCTTGACTTCAGTTGCTATCATGTCAGAAATTTCTGCTGTGTGACTTCCAATTTCTTGTATGCCTGTGTCCTCTGGTCTTGTTCTGTGTGGACTGGAGGCCAGGGATTGCATGTTGCTTATGTGTCTTGACATTTTCCTAGGTTCCTCCTGACAAGCCAGCTGTAGGGTCCCAGGTACCTCCTGTGTTGGCTACCTATCCATGATGTAGGAGAATGGGCCAGGTACCTGGATTTCTCTGAACCTAGGTTCTCAGGGAGGCAATGAGGTGTGGGGCAGGCTTCTCCAGACCCACTGGACTACACTGAAGCTTCCTGGTGGCAGCAGGTGCATGGGGGACGTGACTAGCTGCATCTCCTGGCCACACGCTGACTACTGACATGAAGAGTCCCTGATGGTGCCCACCCCCTACCCCAAATCTATTTTACTTCAAGGATAAAAAAATTTTTTTTCAAAACACGTTAAACAGGCAGCAGTAATGGTATACCATATCTTTTTTATTCATTCCTCAGTCAGTGGGCTGACTGAGGTTGTTTAGGTTGTTTCCATGATCTGGCTGTTATAAACTGTGCTACCATAAACATGGGGGTGCACATGCATAACTGTGGTATGATGTTTTTAATTCTTTTGGGAAGATATGCAGAAAGGGAATAGCTGGGTTGAATAGGACCTCATCCTAGTTTTTGGGACTCTCCACACTGATTTCCACAGTGGTTGCACTAGTCCGCATTCCCACCAACAGTGGAGAAGGGTTCCTTTTTCCCCACAGCACCTCCAGCATTTGTTATTGCTTGATTTCTTAGTGGCCATTCTTTCTGGGATGAGGTGGAATCTCAGTATTCTTTTAATTTACATTTTTAAAATCACCAGTGATGATGAGCATTTTTCACATACTTATTTACTGTTCATATTTCTTCATCTAAGAAGTGTGTATTCATCTCAGATGCCCATTTTTGGATTGGGTCTTTAAATGTGGGAGGACTGGTTTTTTTTTTTTTTTTTGTGAGTTCTTTCTGAGTTCTCAATAGTAATCCTTTGTCTGAGGAACAACTAGCAAATATTTTCTCCCACTTCGTGGGTTGTCTCTTTACTCTGTTGGTGATGTCTTGACCTTTGCTTTTGTTTTTTTGGGATGGTACTGGAGATTGTACTCTAGAGTCTCATGAGTGCTGGGCAGGTGCACTGTGCCACTGAGCTAGAGCCCCAGATTTCCTCCCCATCCCCTTTCCTAACAATTTATGCAGGATTTCACTATGTTGTCCAGGCTAGGTTGAGTGCAATGCACCATTGCTTCTGATCGAGGATTAGGTTTTTAGAGTTTTTCCTTAGGAAGACTCTCATTCAGTGTCAAGCCTCCTTGAGCTTGATTTCTATTTCTTCTCTCCTGATGAAATGGAATCTGAACTTTAAAAAGCTAATTAAAGATCTTGTTGCTAACCAAATGTACAATGTCCAAACTTCTTAGAAAGTCAGGTAAAATTATCTAAGGTAGGATTGAACTAAATCAGAGAAACTTGAGAGCTTTCAGAATTTAGGGACTTTGTAGGTAGAAACTATACCTTTGAGTTTCTGAAGCCAGACTATTAACCCACTCTAGTTTCTGCACGCCCTTTCTATAAAGTTATTTACATTTTCCTTCAACTTTTTTCATTTCTTTTTGCTTAAAAGAGACATTTTTACTATGTGGCTCACCTTACTGCTTAACATTTGTAATTCCATCAGTGAACTACTATCAAATGATTTAGTCTACCAAATGACAAGGACAAGGAAGAGTAGATAAGTAGAATAGAGGGGCACAGCTGTCATGGAGCTTACAGAGGGTTTTAAATACAGTTACAGTAATTGTAGTTGGATAGGAAGGGCAGTATAGGGTTGTATTATATTGGGTGTTGCTACAGGAGCATGCTTATTTTTTTTTTTTATTTTAAAGGGGGTAAAATTAAACACAACAAAATAGAACAGAACGAGACATAAAAAAGCATAAATTTCAAAGCTAGACAACCCGAGATCTTCACTATCTGTCAGTTGTCTCTTGTTTTCTTCCAAACGGTTGTCCATATCTTTGCATACGTGGAGTTCATACTAAACACAGCCAATCTTTTCACAAGATGTGTAGGTCACTTGCTACCACTTGCTGATGGGGTGGGACACGAGATGGGGGGACAGGACGACATGAGATGTTTGATTCTCAGCCTGGGCCGGCAGGCTCACAGCCACCCCCCAGAGATGGGAGGAGCTCCTTGTTCTCCTGGCACCCCAAGTCAACCGCATGGTGCAGGTCCTGAGGTTCCAGGGTCTCTCTCCTTCAGGCCGCCCAAAGTCTGCCACACTCATAGCTGCCCCCTAGAGAGGGGAGGAGCTCCTTGTTCTCTTGGCACCCCGAGTCAACTGCATGGTGCAGGTCCCGAGGCTCCAGGGTCTCTCTCCTTTGGGCTGCTGAAAGTCTGCCACACTCATAGCCGCCCCCTAGAGAGGGGAGGAGCTCCTTGTTCTCCCAGTACCCTGAGTCAGCTGCATGGTGCAGGTCCGGAGGCGCCAGGGTCTCTCTCTTGCAGGCCGTGGAAGCCTGCCACACTCAGCTGCTATTTCTTTCTGATGAATTGACCATTCCATTTTCAACGTTCTGAAATGGCCAACAGACCACAGAAAGAATTCTCTTTAGGCTCCTGTTTGAAATGAGCAGCTATAGCAATCTGCTGGCCTTGCTTCAGGGCCACGAGCATGCTTATTTTTTAAACCATGGGATGATGAAAATACCTGAGGAGAGTAACAGTTGAACATATAATCCTGTAGATAGATCAGCATCACAGGATTGTGGAGAATAAAAAGGCTTCCAGTGGAGAGGTAAGGCAGAACCAAGGAGAAGCTGGTGTCATAGAAACTGAACAGACGAGTGCATCTCAGGTCAGAAGTAGTAGTGATCAAACAGACACTGCTTAGCAGCTGAGGAGGGCCCTGTTGCCTCCTTCCTCTGAAGGTGTTTGGCTCTATTGGTTATTCTTTCTACCCAGATTCCAGGTGTTCCTCCTCCTTCTTATGTGCTTAATGCGTGAGCTCCCATAGTGAGTTTGGTAGGTGAGGAACACTGAACCCCTGAACTAATCTTGTTCCACAGTGTTGAATTTTAAATACCACAGGTTCAGGTAGCGACGAATCTGTCAAAAACTGTGTCTGAATCTGTGTGCCTCTTGTGTTAAAAAGGGGAAAGTTGAGATTGCTGGGCCTTCATGGATCTGATCATCTCCTTTTACCTTGGTTTAAGGTACTTGTTCAGATCACTTGACAAAGCAGTAATTTCTGACTTCATATTTCTCATGTCTTTCACTGTTTTTAGAATTAACGACACTACTCTTTGGACTCTGATTCAGTGTCAAGCCTCCTTGAGCTTGATTTCTATTTCTTCTCTCCTGATGAAATGGAATTTGAACTTTAAAAAGCCAATTAAAGATCTCCTTGTTGCTAACCAAACACAGCAGATATAGTTGTGCTGTTAAGTGAGTAGCTTTCAGCCTTGTTGACGACCTTAACCTTAGTAACTTTTGTCTTTTCTGTGCCCGCCCGCCCTTTTTTCCCTGGTCACTTTTGGTTTATTTGCTAATTTTTAGTCTCTGGCTCTTTTTTGAGGGGTGCGAGGAGTACTTTCCATTGAACTCAGGACCTCACACTTGCCAGGTAGGCACTGTGCCCCTGAGCTAAATCCCCAGCCTGTCTGACTCTTCTTTCTCGTTTTGTTTTATTACTTTGTTTTTTGAGACAGGATCTCTAAATGTATTCCAGGCTGATGTAAAACTTGTAATACTCATGCCTAAGTCACCCAAGTGCTTGGATTACAGACAGGCAGCACCACACCTGCTTGTTCTCTGGCTTTTAAACATCGGTGTATTGTCTTGTACTAGCATGTCTTCCTTCCCATAGTGCAGATTTCCTAGGTGATCTTGTTTACTATTATTGCTTGTGTTACTCTAACTAAAGCTTTTGGACAGTAAGTAAGCCTTTATAACACTGATACATTTATAAAGATTACTGTGTTATTAACTTGACCATCGTAAATATAAAATCTAGATTACACAAGTTCATGCTGCACGCATCGTTGCATGTGAGGAATGAGTTAGTAAATGCAACTACAGTAATTTAAATACAGCTGTTGCTTATCTGACATCAAACTGAAATATTATAGGCTACCTAGATGAGTACTCAGAAAATGTAATTTTAAAATCTTTTATTAGGTGGCTTGAGAGTCTAAGTTGCAGAGTAGGTGTACTGAGCACTTTACAATACTATTTTATTGTGTTTTCATGCTCTGTAATTTTGATTTTAATTCTTTTTAAAAAAATTTATTTTAAAAGAGAGTAAAATCAAACACAACAAAACAACAGAATGGGACATAAGAAAGCATAAACTTTAAAGCTAGACAACCAGAGATCTTCACTATCTGTCATATTGTCTCTTGTTTTCTTTTTTTTTTATACTTTTATTTAAAGAGAAAAAAACGGTCTCTTTGGGACCAGAAAGTCTCGGACCCATAGAGTGGCCTGGGCTGTTTGGATCGAAAGTCTGAGCAGACCTGCATCTCGGTGCGACTGTTTGGGACTGGTAGGCCCGCCCTTCATGCGAAGGGAACTGCCTGGAGATCAGCATCTGGGCCGGGTCTGTTTGGGCCCATAGCCCCACTATTCACCCCCAGGAAGTCTCCCAGAAAGCAGCATCTC
>PVJX010029909.1:0-22510 GCA_004027295.1 Dolichotis patagonum | reverse complement strand
AACAGCCACAGCTCACATGGCCTCAGATGATATTGCTTGTGACCTGTCATTGTATGTCACACTCGGCCCTGTATTTGTGAGTTCATGTCTGTGAAGTGGTTTGAACAGTATAATGCTTCTTTTTTTTTCCAGTACCAGGGATCAAACTCACGACCTCGCACTTGCCAGGCAGACGCTTAAGCCACTGAGCTAAATCCCCGGCCTGGTTCGAACAGTATAGAAACATAGTACATGCTCAAATTAGTATTAAAGGGTGTATCATTCCCCCTGGGCCGCAAGGCTGTGAAGGGTGAGGGCAGCACCTCAGCTACTGCTGAGTTTCTACCTGAGCCCTGTCTACATTGTGCTCACAACAGGGTCTTAATCTGCTATCAGTGAGGGTCAGTTTTAGAGTTCTTTGAAAAGGAAAACTTTGAGTTATTACCACTGATTGGAGCGCTGGGTCTCGACGGATCCTATCCAAAAAGAGAAGCTGTTGTGCCAACAAGAGTGACACATCCCTTAGGCCTGGTCCAGAAGGCATCAGAAAAAAAAAGGGGAAGTGAAGGATAAATGTCACCAAAGTTCTTAGTGAAACTGAGTTCAGAAGAAACTCTGACCAAAACCAAAATGGAACCAACTGAAAATGTTAATGGTCATTTTTAGTAAGTCACAAGAATTTGAAGAAAAGCTATTTTAATAAGTAGAACAATTTCATTTTCCATGTAGCCTGGGAAATTAAGATGAGATGGTTTCTTTTACAGTCTCAGGTCAAATTTGTACCTCTTTTGGAGAAAACAGCAGTGGTTTCATCTTCAACAATTTGTGGGAAAAAGAAACAAAAGACACAGTATCTTATGTAGCTGCTTACAGGAGAAAAACATACTGGATTTGATGTACTTTGTGGGATTATCTAAGGTAGTATGGAGGGGGAGGAGTTCAGGCAAGAGAAGACAATGGAACCGAGAATTAAGCTCACAGGAGGTAGAGAAGTCGGGTGGGGGAGTGGTGCCGGGGAGCCAGGCTAGGCCTCAGCTACTTGGCCTCAGCTCTCAGACAGGAGCTGTTTATAATTTTGCATTACTGTTCATCAGAAAAGCTTCTCAGGTTGCACGGGTTTCAGGTTCTGCAAAGCTGGAGCCCCTCCTGAAGAGACGCCTCTGTATTCATCCACTCGTGTTCGCGGTACATCATGTTTCATTCCTTTTGTAGAGTCGGTCCACGTACATAACACATCTGAATTCCTTTTTCATCGCCTTTCCTTTCTCTCCCTTTCCTTCCTCCATCTCTTGATCCCTTTGGCATTTGAGAGCTATCTCTCTACCATCTTTTAGTTTATCTCTTGTATTTGTACTTTGGGTTTCTTGTGTAAGTAAGAACCATGCAATGTTTAAGTCTGATTCTGAAACGCCTCTTTGCAGTCTGCTGGCTCTGTCTTGCCTGAGGTGATGCAACAGCCTTAGGATTTGCTAATGAGGAAGGAGAACCCAGGAAGGAAGAACATCAAAGCTGAGTTCAGAATAATGATGAAACATGAATAGTAGGATGTTTCTTGTTAAGAGTTATCATTGTCCTTCTAGGATTCTCAACTAGGGGAAATTTTACCCTTGGGTAAAATTAGCAGTGTCAAGAGACATTTTTGATAGTTACAGCTGGATGATGGTTATAGGGCTGCCATTGGTATCCAATGGGTAGAAGACAGCGATACTCCTCAACACCCCACAATACGCAAGACGGGTCCTTATGACACAGACTTATGTGGCCCCAAGTGGAGTGGCAAAGTCCTGAGGTTGAGAAACTCTTTTTGCTGTAGGTGAGCTGATAATTCTTGTCAAATGAAATGATCTACAGTGTAAGATAACTTCATTTTTCTTTCTTTCTTTCTTCTTTTTTTTTTTTTTTTTTTTTTGGAGACAAGGTGTCACTATATAGTTTAGGCTGGCCTTGCACTCAAGTTGATCCTTCTGCCTCGGCCTCCTGAGTGCTAAGATTACAGGCATGTGCCACCACACCTGGCTGTATAAAGTGACTTCTTAAAGGCATTGCATAGTCAGGTCTCTCTCATAAACTACTGTTCATGATCTGTCTGGCTCTTGCTCCTTAGTTATACCCTTCCCTGACCTCTTACATAACTGAAGGCTGACAGTGCAGTGGCTCTAAGGCAGTAGTCAACACCTGTCTGGCACTGCCGGGTGAGAAACTGGCATTCGGAATTCCAAGCATGGGAGCAGTGCTTAGTTGTACAACTCCCATCAACTGACTGAAACTAAAGCAGTCATGGTCGTCAACGATGTGACCGTGGATCCACCCCCAGGCTGTTAGGATCCTACGTAGGTCTTGCTAAGTAGAATCCCCTGGGATCCTACTTCCCAGTTCACTGTCCCAAATTCCTGCCCTCTCGCCTTAGCTGGTCCTTCGCTACCTCGTGGCTTTCCTTCTAGGTGCCTTAGTTGTCTCTGTCTCAGTCCCATCCTGGCTTACTTCCCCCAAGCCATTCCCTGCCTACTTCCCTTACACAGACAACCTTGCCTCCTTCTTTCCAGAGATGAGTAACAATAAAACTGTCACTGATACCATTCACGCAGCAGCAGCTCTCGGCCAGTGAGACAACTGCAGTTCATCTTGAGGTGTCAGTCTCTATTTTGCAGGTGATGAACCAGACCTTAATTTCCTCCAAGTCACACTGCAGCTATTTGGTCTCAGCACTCGCTGTGTTCCCTCAGAACTCCAGTAAGAACTCCCTACATTTTTCTCCTCTCCATGAAAATCTGTCTATAGTCTCAGAGGAAGAAACAGGCTTTCTTCTCACGAGTTCTGTCCTCCATCTTGATCTCGTTTTCTTCCTGTCTCTCTCCACCTGTTACCGCATTAACGAGCCGCCTCCTCGCTCATTCTTCTCCTCTCCTCCCTGTTGGCTCTTTCCTATAAATGCGCTTCCTCTCAGGGCCAACACTCCTGCTTCACCTGCCACTGACTCTTCAGTGTGGCCACCTCCTCTGTTCCCACCTTCAGCCTGGACAGTCACCTCCCCTCCTAACTCAGTGCCTCTGGAAGGATTTGTCCGTGTTCCCTCCGGCTGGCTAGCCAGTCTCCCTGCCCGGGCTGTGGTCCTGCAGAGCGTGGCAGAAGGCCTCACATTCAGAACAAGGCAAAAACCAGACAAGCACACCCTGGGGCCCAGGAGATGGCTGAACCAGGGCTTCCAGGGAAATTCCTTTGGGCTGGAGCTCTGTTTAATAGAGTGACATACGCTATTGACATATTCAGAGCAGTGATTACCAAATGGAAATACCCTATTTCACCAGAGACTGAGATCCAAAGTCACTAGCTTTGTATCTAAATGTCATTTACCTCTTCACTTTAACCGAGGCTCTGAGAAACAAAGACACATGACTGCGTGCTAGGGGATTCAATTCCTGTTTTTCCTTCCTGTTTGTCCTCTGCTTAAAAAAAAAAAAAGAAAAAAGTAATACGTAAAAGAAACCTCTAGATATTGTTGTCCTGACAGTGTATTATTACTATGTATGTGGAAATAAAGTACAATAGTTTTGGCCAAGTATAGTGGCACATGCCTGTAAGCGCTGAGGCAGGAAGATCACCATGAATTTGAGGCCAGGCCCTGGCCTATAAAACCCAACCAATCAAACAAAGTCAAGTAATTTTGGGGTTCTTGGCATTAAATGTCTTCAATTATTTTTCAGTATAGTCCTAGGGGTTGAACCCTGGGCCTTCACAATGAGCTACATCCCCAAACCCCTTTAAAATATTTTTTCCTTTATTTTGGGAATATCTCTTAAATCACTAAATTACCCAAGCTGAATGTGAATTCTCCCTCAACCTCCCAAAGTGCTGGGATTATAGGCATTAGCTACCAACTTTGGCTAAATATCATTACTTTTAAAAAGACTAATGAGGCTGAGGCAGGAGGATCACTGTGAGTTCAAGGCCAGCCTGGGCTCCATAATGAGTTCAAGGCCAGCCTGAAATATACAGTGAGACCCTGTCTCAAAAAACAAAACAAAAACAAAGAAACAAGCAAAAAGACTAATTCCAGCACTCAGGAACCTGAGGCAGGAGGATTGCTGTGAGTTTAAGGCCACAATGGGCTACATAGTGAGTTCAAGGCCAGCCTGAACTACACAACAAGACCCTGTCTCAAAGTAAATAAGTAAATAAATTTTAAAAGGTGACTAACATCTGGGGCCTAAATCTACATTTGAAAACAAAGATCCCTTCCCTCACTGGGTAATTTTATTCTCATATCCTCTCCTTTGAAACAGCTGTAGGAATTTTCATAAGTTGGAATTAGTAAATTTATGTCTAGTTTTCATCCATCTGTGGAACCAGTGATTCAGTCCTTAATTCCACCAATATATATCAAAACTGTGGCCTCTGTCGCTGGAGAAGATAGGCACAGTGCCTGTCCTCAGGGACTGTGGTCTAATCTGGCACCTGGGAGCTGCTTAAGAAAAATATAGGTGTGGGTTATAGGAGACGGTATCACCCAATGTAAAGCCGAGTGTGATAGGCGGAGGAGGAGGGGTCAGGTTGGGGAACAGTATTTTGGAAGACTCAGGTCAAAGGAGAGAGGACATAGAAAGGAGAGTTTAAAAGGATTTACAGATTCTTTCACACTGGATTAGAGAAGGGGAGAAGAAAGGAGAGGGATTATTGTCATAGAATACATTAGGCACATAGAGTGGATGCTGGGTTTTTTTGTTTGTTTGTTTTTGCTGTGCTGGGGACTAAACTCAGGACCTTCCTGTGCCAGGCAAGATTTACTTCCATTTTGTGGATTTGAGAACTGAGACACCTAAATAAAGGTTCAGTAACTTACTCAGGGTCACCCAACTTGCATGAAGCAGCTCCATCCCAACCTCGTATCTGTGTCTTTGAGGTAATTTCAAAACTCCTAGGGATTGTTTTAAGGCTACTGGAACAGAGAGTGGATTGAGGCATTGAGTTAATATTTGGTGGGACGTCTCAGTGCAAGCGCCAACCACAAGAAGCCTTCTCCTACCCCCACTGCACCCTCCATGTAAATCAGACTAAGTCAAAAGTACTGATCTTCTTGGGGGACTTTTCATTTCAATGCAGGGACGGATAGCAACATGTTTCAGAAGCCCTAAGTGACTGGATGGGAGGGAGGGAGACAGTTGAGATAGGGCTTCGGCCTATGTCTTTCCTCTAAAAAGAACAGTAAGTAGCATTAGAAGGGACCACCTAGTCATACGTGCAGAGTTATCTTTTGTACCCAGAGTGTTATGAATCACTAAACTCAGTTTTCTATCAGGACGACTTAGGTTTTCAAAAGTTATACATTAGAAGGTTTTTCTCCCTTCCAATTACTAATGACATAAGTGAAAATTACCCAAATTAACTCAAGGAGTCAGAGGCTGATTCAGAAAAGCTGTTTTGTTTAATTTAGAGAAAATAACAGCTTTATATCTCTTAAGGGGGAAAAGAGGTTTTAATGCTATAAAATTTACAAGAGAGGACTGCGAAGCGATACAGTGTGTGGACTCTTCACCCAAGCGTGGGACGTGATGCTAAGACCCCTCAAGACCAGCTCAACTGTCATCAACAATTAAGGATCCACCAGTTAGAGTTAACCTGAGCCAGTGAGAAATCTATAATTCGGCCACAATTAATTCTTCCCAGAACAAAAACACTTCAGTTTGAGAACGATTATGTATTACTCTTCCTGCGTCAAATACTCATTCTTCCTGTTTCATCCCAGCTGGACAGAATATAGTAATACCTTAACTGATAAGACTGACTTGAGTTAAAAGTTTGTCTCTGAGACTTCCTGTGATTAAATGGAAAAGGTTGGAGAGTTACTTCTCATATTTATATCCAACCTTGGTGGGGCTGAAATATACACACATAAACATTCACAACTGGATACGCCCAGCTGTCCCTATCTTTGGATTCCATATCAACTCATTATGGATAAAAATATTCAGAAAAATATTGCATCTTCCCTGAACATGTACAGACATTGTTTTCTTGTCATTATTCTCTAGTGATTTTAACTGTTTACACAGGATTTACATTGTATTAGGCCATAGAAGTGATTTAGAGATAATTTAGAACATTCCTTTCTATCTGTAAAACATTGGTTCCAGGAACCCTTTGGATACCAAAATTCCAGTTATATATGTTTCACAGCCTTGTTTATGCCTATATGTAGGAAACTCAAAGTTATGTGGAAATTGGGTATGGTTTGTCAATTAGCTTCTCTACTCAAACCATTTCCTAGCCTCTTCCTTACTACTTAAAATTCCTTCTTCCATTTGGCCAGATGAGATTCCTCTCAGGCAAGTGAGCAGAAACCCTGGTGCACAATTTTAGCTTGCTGAGTTTTTGTATAGAGAATTGGCTGAGTCATCACCGTGAAAACTGAGGAATGTCATATGATGACTAACACTTTTTTCACTGACACATAGGTGGCGCCTGCCCTTTAGGCATGCACTGTGGTCAAAAATGCAACAGTAAGCAACGAGGCTGTCCTGGTTTGTTTCCCTGTTGCCACTGGCTCTGCTCATCACGGCAGAAAATAGATGATGTAGTGCTTGCGGCTTGGGGATCACTGAGCAAGTGAGTGAGTGGAAGGTGAGCAGTGGCTGGGGTACAGCTCAATATAGAACCCTGTGGGGCAGGCACAAAGCCCGGCAGCGCAGAACCAAAAAACCATGATTGTGCTGGGGAGGTAGCTCAGTGCTTGCTTGGAAAGTGCAAGACCCTAGTTTGATCTCCAGCACTGCTAAAAAATAAAGAGAAAGAAAGAAAGAAAGAGAAAGAAAGAAAGAAAGAAAGAAAGAGAAAGAAAGAAAGAAAAGAAAAAAGAAAAAGGGGAAGTGAATGACTAAACAAACCCAACTTTAACAAACCAATGGCTTCCTGAGTGCTGGAACAATGAGCATGTTATGGTGGTTCTCATTCCACAGACATTTGCTCATTCAGACAAATGGAGCCTCTTATGAGCTATGCAACAGGAAGGTCTAACCTTAAGACCTCACATTCAGGTTGTGCATACATTCCTGAAAACTCTGCAAATGTGTGCTCTACCTTACACGATCTACATTCACAAATCAATGCGATGTCAAGTTTCTACCATAAGCTTTAATGACTGGCTGGTTCTCTAGAACACTCTAGTAGAAGAAAGTTCTCATTTTTCTATGATATTTCACATTGGAATTCTGTTCTGTCATATGATTCATTGTTGTCTTTTACGTCCTTGCCCTGTTTCAGACTATTGAAAGATGATGGTTCTTTGAAAGATCTAACCCAATAGTCCTAATGTCTCATCAGTCAGGACAAGACTTTTGGCCCTTGGTTAGGCAGGATCAGTGCCCCCTCCTCAGTCTGAAGCAGTTACTAAAGACAGAGCCTAGGCCTCCTTACCCCCTAGAGAAGAAAGGACCAAAGTGGGGAGGGGATGAGGTAGGATAAAAGAAATAAAAACCAAGTAGAAAGGAGGCAAGGAAATTGCTATTTCAAAAATTATACTTAAAATTTTATAAAAGACTGCAGTTTCAGGATACAAACCTAATTTTATTTTACTTTTTCTTCTCTCAAAACAGCAAACTTGGGTAATAGCCTTTTGACTCCAAATAGGTCTACCCAGTCTCTTTTTACTTGAAAATTCTCTTTCCCCTAGGAGTAGACCACCCTTTGGGGGTGTCCTCCGTGAATCAACCATTATCTCACTATGGGTAGGTTACCCTCTCCTACTCATTAGACTATTAGTCTTAGACTAAAGATTAAGACTATTGTTACAGGCACTGGGGTGCTGGAGTGGCCTTCTAGAGGTGCTTTCTAGGTCTCTTCTGTCCTGAACAAAGAACTGAACAAAACAAGCATAAATGGTGGCAAGGTTTCATGTTTATTAAAGGTAGGAGAAAAGCAGCAGGGTAGGGGAAGGCGGGCTCTACAGAGTGAGCGTGGGCTGAGTAAAAAGGGAGGAAAAATTAAAAATAAAAATACACCCTACAGTGTGGCCTGGGCTATCTGAGGAGGTGCAATAGCGAGCTCTCAATGGCAATGGTTTCTTGTTTGTGTTCCTACATCAGCGTCACGTCTAGGTCATCATGTCAAAAACGTGCTTGAGTTCTTGCGAGAAGTTCACTTGTAGAGCTCTGAGAACTGTTCTGCACATGTGTTCCAGGGCCTTGTCACATCCCGTTTCCCAGTCGGTTTTAGCCACACTATCTTCCTGCCTCACAATAGGTTATGAAAATCCTCAGACTCTCACCACACAAAACACATAAAAGATCCCCAGTTCCTAACCGTAGCTCATTTCGTTGCTCTGAGTGCCTGCATTCTGCTCTTGAATACATCCTATCTCTGCCTCTAATAAATCCTTTCTTGTGTCTCTTCAGAGAGAGAGACAGAGAGAGAGACCTTACATTCTGGCCTCTCAAAAGTGGGACCATTGAAGTTGCTAAAAAAGAACTGAAGTTTACCTGCTGTCAGTGGGCTGCTTCCTCTATGTACAAGGTACGATGGCTGGAGCAACTTTCCATATTCCTAAGGCCTAGAGTCACCTATGTAGTCAGTTGTCCCTTGCCATCCACCAAGGATTTGCTCCAGAAACTCCTTGGGCGCCAAAATCTGTGGAGGATCAAGATCCTTATATAAAACAGCATAATAGTTACATATATCGTTTACATTTTCCTGGGTGTATTGAATCTCTTATCTCTGTGACATAGAATACCTAAAACAATGTGCTATGTCATAGTTGTTATACTATATCATTTAGAAAATGACAAGAAAAACTCTGTACATGTTTAATACAGACACAGTGTTTTCCCTGGATATTTTCAATCTGCATTTGAAAGAGAACCTGGAAAGTCTACATAGCTAGATCATCTCCTCACCCAGGTTCATCAGTTCACTTAGCTCAGGGAAGCCCTGGGAAGCCTTCCCAGGTGTCCCTGAGATGGAGAAGATGTGACACTCTTTTAATCTTTGTCCTCCCAGAACGTTCCACAGACTCACACCACTGGGATATCTTCATCTTGTTCAGTCCTCCAGCTGTGGTTCATGACACAGTGTTTGACCTGGTAAAGCTATAAAAGCGCTAGCTGGGCTGGGTGCGCACACACCTGTAATCCTAGCACTTGGGAGGCTGAAGCAGAAGGGTAACCGTGAGTCCGAGGACAGCCTGAGCTACGCAGCAAGGCCCTGTACACAACAAAACAAAACAAATCATCTAATGTGTGTGAATGTGTGTGAAAAAGGCACTTGAGGTTCAGGAAAGGCACACTTGACGTGCCCCTGCTTCATGGGAATCATATGAAGGGCAGCAGAAAGTGACCCTAGAATATGTCACACTGGAAAGGGATTATTGTGAGCTGAAATCAACTGAGAAGGAGCAGATGTAGAGAAAGGTCTCTGGTCTCCTCCTGCTTGCCTAGAAGTAGACATAAATCTGTAAGGATGTCCACCCTCCTTCTCTACCAAGAAGAACCGGACACATCTAGACCCCTGTCGGCCAAGGAAGACATGCAAGGAAAACTTCTCAACAAACCTCACCTTTCAGCCCTCAGCCTCCCTCAGTGCCCTCGTGTGTCTCCCTTCAGGCATTTTGCTCTCATGGGAGCTCAAAGCTCCTTTGCTTTGTCTTGTCACTGCTCTAAACATTTATTTTCATTTGTTAGGATGCCACACAAGCCCAGGCCCCACCTCCTGTGGGTGTTCCCGTGTGAAAGCAGGGTGTGCACATTTATAGATTTATTTGTGTTCCCTTTTGCCAGTCTGATTCATAGGAGCATTTAGGAGGGTAGCAGGTGGGGGTGAGGGGAAGACTTCCAGTTTTTTAATCCTTAGAACAACCCTGTAAAGTTAATTCTATTATTCTCATCAGACAGAGGAAGAACTGAAGACCAGCATTGCTAAGTAGCTTACCGAAGGTCACCTAGCTCCTGAAAGGAGGAGCTAATATTAGGATCCAGATATGACTCTGTGTCTTCTACTACACAGTAACAGGGTAAGCTGGGACCGTGGTACTCAACTGCAGCAGTTAAAAACGATTTAGTCTAGTGGTCCCTTTCTTGCCTGTTTCTTGCCTCCAACTTCTCAACCATTGATCAGCTTAAGCTCATGAGACATAGGGGGTCTATCTGTGATCCTCACAGCTTCTCAGGCAGTACTTTCCTTTCATTTCAAATGCTTAGGTGTATATAAAGGAAAGATGAACCGACAAGTTCATGGAGCAGTAGATCCATTCTGCTAACGCTCTGCTATAATGTAGCTTCACGATGACTGGCACTGGGGCTCCCAAGGGGCTAGGAAGAGATTCAGAGTTCTGTCCCTGTCCCGTGGAGTGAGTTCATGGATGGCGCCCTGAAATCTGCATTCACACCTGGATTTTTTAAAGGAAATTTTCAAGGACCCCTTTTAAATGTTAAGGTATAATTTATATAAAGTTAAGTACATGAATCTCAAGTACATAGCTAGAACTCTTGTGTAAGCACACACGTTTTAACCTAATTATATGCCAACATAGCAACTATTGAGATCAAGATAGAGAAGAAAAATTTCCCTCTAAGTCTTTCTAGAGGTACATAATGTTCTGACTGCCACGGTGGACTAGTTTTGCTTATTACTGAACTTTAATAGATATGGAATCATGCAGTATATATGATTTGCATTTGTGTTCTTTCATTCATATTATGTTTTCACAATCAGTCTATGGGTAGCAGTAATTAGTTCTATTTATTGAAGGTAATATTGCATGGTATGAATATAGCCCCATTTATTATTTATTTTCCTGTTGATCATTTGGATTGTTTCTAGTATTTTTTTTAACCAATATGGATAAATCTGCTATGATCATTTTGGGAATTTTTTTTGTACTCGTTTGCCTTGGATAATTACCTAGAAATGAAACTGTTTCAGGGTGAAAGTTTGAATGTAAGAGATGAGTGGGTGTTTATGAGCAAGAAGTGCAGTGTTGGGAAAAGATGTCAAGAATCATCACCCCAAAAGGAGATGAGTGTGGCTCACGGTTTTTCAGTGGGTGACATTGCACCAGGAGAATAAAAAATGTTTCCTGAGGTGTGTTTCTCTCTCTCTCTCTCTCTCTCTCTCTCTCTCTGTGTGTGTGTGTGTGTGTGTGAGAGAGAGAGAGAGAGAGAGAACCTTAGATATCACAGTGGTCAATGGACTTCAGATATGTTGACAAATGGTAATACTATGGGGAGAGGAATAGTTAGAAAAAAGATCTGACAAAGCTTCTTAGGAGGTGATAAGGAAAAAGACGAGGTAGATCGAGTCTTTCTCATGTCTACTATTCTGGAAGCTAAAGGAATAATTTTACTTTTTGTCAAGTAGGGTGTATGTGTCTTGCATTACTAAAGGCTGGGTACTTTATTTAAAAAATAAAAAAAAGAGGCTTGTTTAGCTCAGGAGGCATGGGCACGAGTTCTCCTCCGGCAGCTGCATCACATCAGAGCAAGTGGCATCATGGTACCAGCACATGTGAGAGGGGGAAGTCACGCCGCGGGACAGGAAGCCCAAACATGCTTCAGGAGTCAGGCTCACTGTGTAACAACCTTCTCATAAGAACTGGCCAGAGTCCCATGAGTGCTACAGCAATTTTTTCCAGGGGCAGCGCCCTCTGCAATTCAATTCTTTCCCAGCAGGGCCCATCTTTTACAGGCACCGCTGCCTCCTAACACAGCCACACCAAGGCCCAAGCCTCCAGCGGTGAATCCTTAGCAGACACGCTCAAAACACAGCCAAACTGTAGGGGAAGGTAAACCGGGGGCAATATGCAACACCACCCCAAAATGCCCAGGGAAAACCAAAGAGCTCAGATCCTGTGTGAGCACATGGCAGGGCAGAGGCTCACTGGCACAATAATGCCCTGAGCAAGCAAGAAAATGCTCACAGCCTGCAAGAGCTTGCCCGCGGGCCCATGGGAGGACAGCTTTTTTTTTTTTACTTGCACCTTTTGTTGAGGGAGGAAATGATTGTCAGCCCTGCTGGGTGTCGTGAAGATCAGATCTTGCATGGAGGAAGCTCAGGGACCGCAACACAGCCACCACACTCATGGCTGACTCGAGCCTGGCACCCATTGTTCTCCTCTAGCTCATGTGCGATGTTTCCACCCCAGCAGGCCTTCCCTTGTGACAAATGGAAAGAAAGCAAAAACTCTGGAAAGAATGAGTGTACCCGAGGGAAAACAAATATCACGATGCATGGAGCCAGGCGGAGACACGCTCAGCCCCGGCCACCAGGCAGGAGGAAGGTGGCTGAGAGGGAAACTGCGGCTGTTCTCTGAGACCCAGGCCTCCTCGGTGGGCTGTGCCTCCTCAGGGGCAGGTGACTCCGTGTGAGAAGGGCCAGGGGCACTGCCTGCAGCTCTGGGCCACACGCGGGCAGTGGCGGACCCTGCTGACTGTTCCCTGCTGAATCAAGGCTGATGCCCGAGCTGCAGCTTCCCGGGCCCCCATCTTCTCATCCGCAGACCAGGAGCATTAATAATGGTACCCAATAGCGGTGCCTCCCTCACAGCGTTGTTAGCAGGACTGAGTCAAGCTCCACTCTGAGGACTCAGCACAGAGTCTCCCTACACAAGCACGGGCTTTAAGGTTGCAAATGACAAATGAAACTGCCCACACAGTGGGAGGGGACAACCTTCTAGTTTCTTTCTCTTTTTTCGTGTGTGTGTGTGTGTGTGTGTGTGTGTGTGTGTGTTCGTTCGTTCCTGGGGACTAAACTCAGCCTGAGCTACATCCCCAGCCCATTTAAAACTTTTTTTTAAAGGTTTTAAGAATAGAGACTTTCACGACTGCCCAGGCTGGGCTTGGGCTTGCTTTCCTTCTGGCTGACTCTCAGAGTGCTGGCCTGGCAGGGATGAATCACCACAGCTGGCTTAATTTCTGAATCGAAAAAGACTGATATGCAAGCGTGATTTTGCTAAGTCCTCCTGTTTCTCTCTAGATTTCAGGCAGGGGTATTGCTGCCCCCTTGGGGCTGTCAATGCTGCTTTACTTACACTCGGACCCCTACTAGCCAGACTCCAGAAGGCGGAGGTGGAGCTCACCACTGTCGGGGTGGAGGGGTGTGGAGCTGGCAGGAAACTTTGATGGAGCCCCTGTGGTTCATGAGTCAGTATACTTTGGCTCAGCGGGGTAAGGACACAGCGTAGACAGGAGCCCAAGCTTTGACTAAGAAGTAGAGACATTTTCACACGAGGGATGCGCCCCAGCTGTGGAGGCCATTGGGGACCCTGCACACCTCATCCTTTTTCTATTTGGGTTGTTAAGGGGGAGATGAAGATCCAGGGTCACACAAACACGGGTAAGATCGGTTCATCTGGTTGTTGTGTGACTTTTGGGGGCCCAGTTTATTTGTTACATGTCCAATTTCCCGAAGACCTTCTGCCGTCCTGGAAAGCCATGGAATTAATTATTCTGAGCATCATGGGCTGAGTTCTCCAGGAAGCAGGCTGGATGACCTGTCCACTGGGGAGGGTGTTCAAGGTCAGTCCTTTGCACAGGGAGGGAGGGATGTGGGAGGGACACAAGGAAAACCTGAACTTTGATGCTATTACAACAGAGGCTTCTGCCAGCGCCACCAAGAGCTCTGGAGTCAGGGTGGCCCTCTGTAATAAGAACGCAGGCCTGGCTTGCTCTACTGGCAGTAGGGGTAGCCCGCCTGGGCACAGCAGCGGCTTGGGGTGAGGCAGCACCCAGCCCAGAGCACCTGGGAGGAGGCTCTGGAAAGCTGTGGCTGCCAACTGCCCAGCAGCAGGGCCAAGAGCACCCGTGTCCTGTGGGGCAGATCTGGGCCTTCTCCGTCAGCATCCCCCACACTGAGCAAAGGCTGTGGGCCTTCCTTACCTTTACCTCCTGTCTTCACATTTCTTACCCTCTAAGGCCTGAGGTAATAGTTAAGGGCAGGGAGTTCGGAGTGGGATAGACTTGCGCTCAGATACTATTTCTGCCATTTGTTTGATAATATGTCAGGTACTATCAAGGCATGAAGGATACAATAGTGAATAAAAGAGATCAGACCCCTGCCTCTGGAGTTTATATTGCGTGGGTGGTAAAGGGCACAGACAAAACAGAAAAATGTAATGTATGGTGGCTCATGTCATCTTATATACTTATTACATTTTGAAAAATTAAGTGAAGTGGGGAGGAGGGGGAGAGGAAGGTAGGGGTGGTGCTTTGTGTGGACGTCAAGGAAGGCTTGACTACCAGCAGCAGCATGAAGAGAAGGTGGGGTCACACAGAGATCAGGGTAGGGAGCTCTGGGTAGAGCGAGGGCCAGTGGTGGATTAGAGAGTGGGCTGGGAGTGTCCTCGAGGAAGCAGGGCATGTTGCTAAGGGAAGGAGGTTTCAGGAGCAAGAGATAAAACCATGGAAGTTTATGTAAATTACTCCGTGCAGGCAAATCTAGAGAGACAGAAAGTAGGTTGATCAAGGGTGGGCAAATAGGTAAGATTGTAGAATACCGACTTTGGGTTGCAGGCTTTTTCCAAAATGATGAAGATGTGCTAAAATTCACTGAGATACTGCTTGAAAAGCTCTGTGAATATGCTAAAGCTCTATAATTGTACACTTTGGCTGGGGAAACTGTACGGTGTATCTTAATAAAGCTGTTTAAAAATCCAAGCGGGGACTGACAGGGGACTGGACCACGCAGAGACTTTTTCTGAGAGAGGGCACTGTTAGATGGCCTCAAGCAAAAGAATGAAATGCTTGGAGTTATATTAAAGAAGGATCTCTCTCTGTCTCTGAATTGTGAATACGCCAGGCAGGACATGCCTGGGGCAAGAAGCTGAGTAAAGAGCTAATTGAAACAATCCAGGGGGTGGGGGTGGTGGGAATTAGACGCCCTTTGATGGTAGAGCTGGCAGAAAGTGCCCCGTACAGGTGTGAGTCAAAGTTTATAAAACACAGAATCAGTTTTTTAGCCCTGACTACTGGTAGCAGAGTGGATTCTCCTTTTATCAACATGGAGACCCCTGAAGAATAACACATTTTAGACTGGAACCAGGATTTTGATGTGTGAGGTTCAAGGCCTCTGAGAGAGATCACAGGCAATTGGGAATTTCACCTAGAGCTCAGGAGAGACTTTATACTTTCACTCTTCGATCTGATTTAGTCCTAACCACTCACTGCAAATCAGCCACGCTTCTGGAAACTTCAGCTACCTAAAGACCCTGGCCCACACTTTCCACCTTCTAGTGGAGAAAACAGAGATCCTATTTCCTTACTGATGATGAACGCGAACCTCAAGGCTGTCAGGGATGCAACCCTAGTTTGGAGGTGGGGAAACTAATTCAGACAGGGGATGGTTACAGGCCTTACCAAGGAGGCAGAATGTGAGTTTAGCTGGATACTTAACATGTGTGTTGGGGAAAGATGGGGCAACCGGGCAGATATGACAAGGATGGAAGTACAGGGTCTTCTGTGGTTGAAACACGTGTGGGGAGGGAAGAGGGGGTGCAGACTGGGGATGTCGGTCCAGGGCACCACTAGCATTTGGATCTGGAGTACCCCCCAAAGGCAGGTTGAAGGCCCTGGGAGAAATGGGGTGTCATACATTGTCTTTGGGTCATGGGGGTGGCCTCCAAGGGGACGGTAGGACTTTAGTCCCTTTCTTACTCACTGGCCACAAGATGAGTGTTTCTGCTTCTCCACTCTCCTGCCATATTGAGCAGCCTCACCACAGGACTGAAGAAACAGGACCAACTGATCATGCAGTGGAACCCACAAAACTGTAAGCCAAAAGAAGCCTTTCTGCCCATCAGCTAATTATTTCAGATATTTCCTTATAGTGATGGGAAGATGACTCACATCGGCACTTCATTTTAACAGCCCCCAGGGGACACCCCCTCCTCTGGTGACTCAGAACTGCGCCCCTGGGGAGCAAGCCTGGGATCTTCTGGGTCTTCTCACTGTGGAGCCCATCGCAGGGACTCATCAGCTTCACTGCCATTCCCTGCCCACCAATCACGACCTAACCTCTTTGTCCGCCTGTGTTTTCATTATTGTAAGCCCCTCCTGCAGCATCCTCAGCCGACCTGGCCCTTTGGCTCTCTGTCCTGTCATTCTATAAACTCCTAATCCTGGCTCATCCAATAGCTTCTGCCTCTGCGTTACAATGTTGAGGTCTGCACGTTGCAGTGGCTTCAACTTTGCCAACAATCTCAACTAGGCCCTTAAAAGTGTCTTGTTTTGAAGTCCTGTGTCACTTTCATTGTTCTGTTTTGACTGGTTTTAGTCTGTTGTTTTGTTTGATTTTATTATGTCTGATGGTCTGGGTAGCTATTGTGAAGATAATAAGAGGCATTATGGTAGCCAACGCCGATCCCCTATTATCTTGTGAAGTCCCGCATCACTTTCATTGTTTTGGTTTGATTCTGTTGTACTTTGTTTGGTTTTATTCTCTTTAAAATTAAAAAAAAAAAGAGTTGTTTCCAGTCTGTCTGTTCTTTTATACGTTGTCGTCACCTTACTTCCTCATCTTTTACTGGGGCCCTGCCAAGTATTTGTTCCTCTTCTCAATTTGTTCAAAGCATAGAAAATAAAAGGCTCGACTGTTTTTCTTTTTTTGCAAACTTGTTTACTTAATTACCTTTTTTCTTTCTTGGTTTCTTTTTTTCTTGTTTTGTTTTGCTTCAGATAAACAAAACACTATGCCAATGTAACTCAGTGACTCTGAACGCACTGACTCTCACAGTCTATCCTATACCTCACAAGTGATTGTCCTGTCTCAGCCTCTGCATGCTGGGATTACAGGCATGTGCCCTCACACCTGGCTGGTTTATCCAGTTATCTATTGCTGTGTAATAAAATTATGCCCAAACTTAATGATGTAAAACAGCAAACAGCCAGGCGTGGTCATGCATGTAATCCCAGCACTCGGGAGGCAGAGGCAAGATTGCTGCCAGTTAAAGTCCAGCCTGAACTACACAGCAGGACCCCTCTAGAGAAAAACAAAAACAAAACATCTGTACAGTTATTATCGTAATTCCACAGGCCTGAGCACCTCGTTGGAGAGGTTGGGTTGGTTGCTTCTCCTTCAGCATGACTCTTAAGATTGTAATCAATCTGTTAGCTGGAGCCGCAGTCGTCTCTTTTTCTAAGATCAATCACGTGGGTCATTACATCAGCTGCTGCCCAGTGTGACAGGCAGCTTCCTGCAGGTCAGTGATCCAAGGAAGAACAAGACCCAGGGCCCAAGCTGGAAGCCACAGTCACTTTAAAACTTGATGTTGAGCTGGGGATTTAGCCCAGCGGCATAAGCACCTGTCTGGCAAGTGCGAGGTTGTGAGTTTGATCCCTGGTACCAACCCCTCCCCCACAAAAAGCAAAAACTCAAAAAAAAACCTTGATGTAAGAAGAGTGTGCCTAACATCACTTGTACAGTATTTTACTTGTTAGAAGTGAGTCAGTCATCCTGGCGCCCCTTTCGCGGTTCCCACAGTGCATGAATATCAGCAGGCAGAGATCCTGGAGCCATCTTGGAAAATGCCTGCCACAACTTCAACTTCTCCCCTCCTTTCTATGCTCCCCTTCAGGGCTAGTTCCTCAACATGAGCAAACGTTTCTTTGTCTTTTGGACCTAGCTCCATCATTTCACCAGCTCCTTCCTCAACCTTAGAGCATGTCCAGAAATCCACCAAGCAAAAATAAAATTTCCTTCACCTTGCTGTGTGACCTCTGATCTCTCCATCCCTGCCCTCCTACTCTTTTTCAGAATGTGACCTTCAGTTCCCTGCATTTACTACTGTCTACATAGCACTGCTCTGCAAAGGTCAGCAGTGACCTGGTAAACGCCAGTCACCTGGCTACCTCTCGATTTTTAAGTCAACTTCTGCATCATCTTTTAAAATTTCACTTTTGCAGTACTGAGGATTAAATCAGGGCCTCAGACAAGTTAGGCAAGTGCTCTACAACTGAACTACACTCCAGCCCTCTGCAGCCAGTGCTGTTAGCGTCCGTCTTCAGCTTCTCCTGGCTTGCCGACTTCACCCTTCCCACCTCCCCTTTCTTCGCTTACCCTGAAATCTGAGATGCCCAAGCTCTGCGCATGCTCCTAGGCTTTACTCGTCTGAATTCCCACCTCTGCCATGCCACAGCCTCTGTATTCTGACACTGGTTGCAGCTGTGAATCTGTTGTGAAGGGAGTAACACACTTCTTGACTTTTTGTTTAAGTGAACTTCAATCTGAGCCCCCAATGAACTATCAGGAAATTAATCTCAGTCATTTGTGATGCCCTCTTCTTCCGTCAGGGGCGTGCCAAGGTCGGCTCCTGCGGGGAGGCCTGCTGGGCAAAGCTATGGGCCACCCTCTTGCTGAGATGGAGATGACCCTGCCCCTGTCCAGCGGTTCCTTCTGGTCTAATGGCCTCATCCTTTGGAGCAAATTGTAGGCAGAGTGAATGTTCTCAGGCCTGGGTTTCAGTCCTCCCAACTACGTGGATCAGTTGCCCTATTTGGCGACTTGGCATCTCCGGGCCAAGCAGCGCTAGACCCCAGTCCTCACAGACCGTCTCACGTTTCCTGTCTGCCACTTCCAGGAAGGACCTCCTCTGTCTTTTCGTGCAGCACTTACAGCCTGCACCGTAGGAACATCGAGCACAGACCAGTGTCTGTTGTTTATGCTAGAGAGACATCTCAAGGAAGCAACTTTCAAATACCTGTACACTTGCTCAGAATACAGATGTCCAGCAAACAAAATACAGAACAAAACAGTCCAAGTCTTGGGAGTTTGGCAGTGGATTTCAATACATTGCCCCAGTGAGTTTGTAGGAGACAGAGATCAAAACATTTACTTTATTACTTTTGTTTTGAAACAGGGTCCCACGTGGAGTGCAACTGGCCTTGAATTCATTAGTAGCTCAGGCTGGCCTCAAACTCAAAGGCGACCCTCCTGCCTCAGCCTGAGTGCTGGGATTATGGGTCTATACCACCAAGCCCAGCCTTGGCTTTATTATGGATACAATGATTAGAGGATAGTTTTGGGTCTCCTGCAAACACTTTGCTCTATAGTCCAGCCCACCCTAGTGTCCAGGACACTACAGGACTCTTGGCCAGCGCTCCAGGGGCGGGGCCACGCATGCGCAGTCCCCCCCACCCCCCAGGTAAGCTGCTGCTGGTTGCCCGCGCAGTTGAGAAGCGCTGGGCTCTGCCGGCGGTCGCGGTCTGCAGAGGCGCCCCGGGCTCCGGGAGCGCGGGACCCCCAGCTGATGACCCTCGATGAGCGCCTCAGTGTCAGCCCTGGACTTGGCGCCCGGATTCCTGGTGGGCTCCAGACCCGCATTCCCCACGGCCTAGGGGACCCCCGTGTGGGCGGGCGGGCGGGAGACGGCGGGAACCGAACCCTGCCCAACCCGACTTCCGGACCCTCTCCCGCTGCGCGCGCCTTTCCCACCCTGCCCTTCACCCGGAGCTACCTGTTTCCTACCCCAGCTCTTGGCCGCCCCGCGGCGGAGCCTCCTGGCCGATCGCGGCCGCGTCTGCGGCTGCCTCCTCCGGAAGTGCGGCTCCGCCCTCGGCTGCAGCCTGCCCACCTCGCCCCCAAAGGCATCCTGCGCTTCCGCAGGGACTTCTACAGCACCTCACCTCCAGAACCTCCGCTAACAAGTGTCTTTCTTCTGCGCCCTCCCTAACTTTTGCCTAGGAACTCCTAATGATCCGACAACGTTCAGACCTGGGGTTCTTTCTCAGCCTCATCTCGGACCCAGCCGGAATCAAGGGGTCCCTCGGTGTGCTCTGAGCAGGGCAGTGTCCCACCATTCTGAAGATCTTTGAGAATAGGGACAAGTGGCATTCTCTGTGTTCTGGAGGAGAATTCGTGACAACCCACCTGCCTCAGCCTCCGCAGTGCTGGGATTCGAGGCGTGTGCCACCACATACCTCGGCTATGCTCATCATACCTCGGTGCCCAGCGCATGTTAGGGGACTGACAAACGCGAGGAACGAGTGGCCTGGTGGCTACTGCATCCCACTGGCCCCAACGGCAAGGAAATCTCTGCCCCCGCCCCAGTCACCTCGGTGCAGCTCATTGGTTGCAATTCACAGGGAATTTCGTGGTGCTTTCCCTAGGGTGGCTCAGGGGAGGCAGGCTGCGAGTGGGCCTTGCTGGGGAGTGACTGCTTTGCGCAACCTCAGGGCCTCCTGCAAATCAGACTGGAGCGCCTCCACTTCCTGTGCTCAGGGAGATTAGATACTGCCTAATCAAGGTCGACTTTTTTCTTTTCTTAATATTTGAAACTACCAAGTACCAGTTGCCATCCAAGTGGGTGGTGTCCAGAAATCCCCTCTTTTCTGGTGTTTGACTTCTTGTGAGTTTCAACCAACCAATTTATTTGGAAAGAAACTGCACATAGAGGTTCTCTGAATTGCTATGAAGCCCTGGTAGGAAGTGACTTGGGACAGTCTTGCCGCACACCCACAAGTGGGAGATGAGGTACAGGGGCATCTGGCCCGTGGTGGCTTTGGGTCCTTCCTGTGGTCTGCTACCCCGTGCAGTGCTTTACACTTTCAGCTGCCCGTTTACATGGCAGTGTCGTGGTGGGTACCTGTCTGTCCAGGATTCCTGGCTGGCAGACAGGTTTGATAAGCTTTCTCATCTCAGCCTAACCTGCTGTAATCGTTAAGTGAACTGAAAAACAATTCAGTGAAGTAAGAATTCATTGAATCCTACACATTTCCTCAAATAAAGCAGCTGTTCTGAGAAGTATGTTTTCAGGAAAAGGCTTGGGACAGGGCAAAGGCCACGTATCTCCACGCCCCTGCATATTACTTTACTCTGACTGGGGAGACAGACGCAGCCCTCCTCCCTGGGTTTTCTGATGAGGAGAGGAGATGCAGGTTATGGTAAGTGCTGTGCGTAGCGCATGGCACACACTGTTTCATAGACCAGACGATGTGATGTTTCACAAGTGCTTTATTGAACTCCACTGTACAACAGGAACATTCGGACTGCCTTGAATCCATTTAGCAAGTCTTTGAGGTAGATTTTATTATACTCACCTTTTTTAGAAGATAAAACTGAGGCCCAGAGAGATTCTATAACTTGCAATTCCTCACAGTCAGGGACAGAGCTGGCATCTGAGCTCGGGCGATCTGACGGCAGAGTTCTCTAACCCTTCATTATGCCCCTTTCTCCTGTGCAATCTTGCTTCACAGATTACTAACCCAGAACCCAACAAGGCTAAATAATTTCTCAAGGTCCCCCAAGTGCTCAGAGATGTAGCAGGTCTGCCTGCCTCAGTCTGCAGCATTCTCATACCAATACGGGGGAGACAGTGCATAGACTAGTTTAAAAATAAAATTTAAAAATTAGGCTTCTTATTTTTATTTTTATTATTTTTGAAATGCATTATTCTGTATTTTCAAATCCATTTTATTTCAAGGGGAAAAGAAAAGACAAGAAAAAAATAAAAATTTCTGGACACGTCAATCAGGGGGCAATGATGGTGCATACATTGCTTACTGTCATCCCCAAATCATTCACCAGAGCCCCAGACATGTGCATTCAATTGTCCAAAAAATGTCATCATGAATCTTTCCCTTCAGGGTACTCAGAGAAATTAGTAGTATAACTATTTTAACTATTTTTATATACATATACATGTACATACCTTGTTTCTTTCAGCTTCTTATGCTGAGATAACATGATGTTTATACATGCATGTCTTACTTATTTCACTTATGAATATGGTCTCAAATTGCATCTGTTATAAAACTCTCCAGTTTATCCTTCTCTATGGCTGAGTAGTACTCCATTATATAAAAATACCACATCTTCCCTTCACCCCCAGGAAATCTCACAGAGACCAGCATCGCGGCCTGACTCTGTGGGACCTGAACCTCCGGGACCCGCAGAGTGGCCCGGGCTGTTTGGATTGAAAGTCTGCTCAGACCAGCATCTCAGTGCGACTGTTTGGGACTGGTAGGCCCACCCTTCATCCGCAGGGAACTGCCCTGAGACCGGCATCTGGGCCAGGTCTGTCTAGGCCCGTAGCCCCGCCCTTCACCCCCAGGAAGTCTCCCAGAGACCAGCATTGCGGCCTGACTCTTTGGGACTGGGAATCTCCCGGACCCACAGAGAGGCCTGGGCTGTTTGGATTGGGAATATTGTGGAGACTGGCATCTTGGCAAGGTCTGTTTGGGACCGAGAACTTTGCAGAAACCAGCATTTTGGCCTGACTCTTTGGGACCTGTAGGCCCACCCTTCACTTGCAGGGAACCTCCTGGAGACCTGCCTGGGATAAAGCACGGTGGCCTGGCCTGCCTGAGATTCCACAGGCTCTGGGTTGACCACACCCAGCATTCGCCTTACAACTTAGGGAGTCAGGAGCCCACAGAGGGGAGTTAGGACCCTGTGAGGAAGCCAAGAGCCTGTGGGGGAGCCACTGCCCCTCCAGGAACTGAGGGTGCAAGAGGTAATTCGTCACACATGCAGAGAAAGCTTTGGAACACCGCTCAAAGCAAGGAAATATAGAAAAATGACAAAAGGAAAGACCAAAAGGCAGGCTCAAAGCCCTAGCCCT
>PVJX010029908.1:0-22415 GCA_004027295.1 Dolichotis patagonum | reverse complement strand
CCGCCACCTCTGCCTGAGTGCGTGCAGTCAGGGTCCAGGGTGGGTTCCTGGCCAGCTGGCTGCCTGGCCCAGCAGTCCGGCTAGGCCCGCCCGATCCCTCTGGCGTGCCTTGGGGTGTTTTCAGATGCGGGGTGTGGTCTTACTAGCTGGGCGCCAAGTTTGGAGTTGTCCTGTGCACGTTGGAGATCCGCCCGCCGCTGGAGCGTGTGCAGCCATGGCCCAGGGTGGGTTCCCGGCCAGCCAGCTGCCTGTATTGCCACTTTTTTTTGCTTCCAGAAATTGTTTAATTTCTTCCTCAGTTTCCTCTGTGACCCATTGGGTGTTTGGGAATGTGTTACTAACTTTCAGGTGTTTCTGAATTTTCCATAGTTTCTTCAGTGACTGATTTCCAGTTTCACTGCACAATCACCTGTTAGTAAACATGGGATGATTTTAATCCTTTTCTATTATGTTAGCATGCTCTGTGGACTGCTATGTGGTCTATTTTGGAGAAAGTTCCACATACTGAAAAGAAGAATGTGAAATCTGCTGTGGTATGGTAGAACAGCCTGTAGGTATCTATTATGTTCATTTGTTCAAAGGTATGGTTCCACTGTTACATTTCTTTGTTGATTTTTTTTTAGTTTATCTGTCTTTATGAAAGTCAGATATTGACATGACCCAGTATAATTGTATTGGTACTTATTTGATTCTTTATATTAATCAGTATTTGTTTTATGAAAGTATTTGCATGTGTTAACTCTTTTCTGTTGGTTTGTTCCCTTGACTAGTATGTAGTGACCTTCTTTGCCTCTGCTGATCCATTTTAGCTTGAAGTTTACTTTGTCTAAGAGGAAAATTCCTGCCTCTTCTTGTTTTTCAGTGCTGGTGCATAAGATAGGTCATCCATCCTTTGACTTTCAGTCTATGAATATTTTTTTGAACTGGATGAGTTTCTTGAATGCAACAATCTGTCAGTCTATGTCTTTTAATTGGAAATATTAATGCTATTAATATGGAGAGTTATTACTAACATTCTAGTCTTTTTTTGTTTATGACTTTTACTTTTCCATTTGTTTATTTGTCTGGCTTGATGTATTCATTTTTTCTGCAGTTTTCTTTTGGTTGGCTTCATTGTCTTTGTTTACGATATTTTGCACTATTTTGGGGGGTGCTGGTTTGGTGTTCATGTGTGTCTTACATTACTCTTTTTCATGGAATGTGTTTATTTCTCCGTCTATTTTGAAAGAAACTTTTGCCAGATAAGTTAATTTGGGTTGGTTCACTGCTTGCTTCTAGGGCTCAAAATACTTTACTCCAGCCTTTTTGACCTTTAAAATTTGTACTGATGAGTCTGCTGTAATTCTAATGGATTTGCCTTTATACATGAGATTTTGCTTTTCTTTGACAACTTTTAAGATTCTACTTTTGGTGTTTCTGTTGGACATATGGAATTTTTACTAAGATGTACTGTGGGGAACTTTCTTCTTCCATTGTGGTTGGTTGGTGTTCTTACCTATATGTTGAAATCCTTCTGCATATTTAGAAAGTTTTTTATTATGGTTTCTGAAAACAACTTTTAATTCCTGTATGTTGTCTTCTAGATTCTCTCTAACTCCAATTAGGCTTAGGTTGATCTTCTTAAAGTCATCTGTTGGATGAATTTTTCTTGTTCTCTCACTATTTTTAAGGCTTCTCTGAGTAATTTACCATTCTCCCCCTCAATTTCACATTGTCCATTTCTCCAACTTATGAATTCTGTACAATTGTTTTCTGGTACTTCTGTCTGATACCATTCTGTGAAGTCTTTATCTTTGGTAAATTTGCTATCCATGCTTTGGCCAGCTCTTCTGATTTCTTATTGTTTCTCCCATATCCGCTTTTGGGTCATTTCCTCCTTGAAGTCATCAAGTAATTTTTAAACTTTTTTTTTAGCCTCTCAACTGATAATTTGTAAAGCTCTTACTAGCTATCTGCTGATTTTTTCCCTCCATTTGTGTCTCCTACATCTGCCTTGGGGAGGGGTTGGGAGACTTTGGGGACCTTTTCGTTACCTCTTTATTTTTCTGTTTCTCTCTCTCTCTCTCTCTCTCTCTCTCTCTCTCTCTCTCTCTCTATATATATATATATATATATATATATATATATATATAATTTTTAATTTTCTTGGTAATGAGGATTGAGACCAAATAGTAGTTTATATAAAGATCATTTTAGTTAGATTCTGCCTTCCAGTAATGTGACTGTGGCTTTTTTTTCCCATCCAGAAATAGTGTTTCTCCATTCTGCTGTTTATTTTAAGTAGTTTGGACCCTGTTCAGTGTGTTGTGAGGACAGAAATTTTACTGGTTAAAGCATCATTAAGCGATCTGATTGCATATCATTTGTGTGTGTCAAGCTTTGCATTTATTCACATTTTTACCCTTTATCACTACCCTTTACACCCTATAACTTATTGTTTAGCAGTTATTCTGCTGGGAAAGGAGAAAGGAAGGCAAGAGATGGAGAAATGACTGAAAGAGGAGTGTAAGTCCACTGGAGGAGAGGTTGATAGGAGAAATAATAATAGGTGAAAAATTAGATAGGAGGTCAGTTCTGGTTGGAGTGTTAGTGTTGACGATATTAGGAAGGTATTTGTGGGGGCAGGGGAAGTACATATTTGGAGGAGGTGTAATTTGGGATTGAGGATGGCACAAGGTTGTCAAAATCAGTTGACAATCTTAAGGCTGAAGAAGAGGCAAGAAAAAACAAGGGGCTGGGTCAGAAAGGAAGACAAAGAAATGATAAAATATAGAGAATATAAGAATAATGCAAGAGAAAATGGAAATGCCTGAGAAAAAACAGAAAACAAAGAAGAAATCTTGAAAAGAAGAATTTAAAAGACACGAAGAACAAGTAAAGAGTAAGAAAAGAGTCTTATTAAAAAAGCCAGAATTGAAGAGAGAGAGAGAGAGAAACAACAACTCAATCAAAGAACAAAGAAAGAGAAGCAATAAAAAATCTGACGGCAGCCCAGATGGAACAATTCAATAAGAAAACATACCCACAGTTCTCACAGGACTTCTATGCCACAGAGCCGGAGCGTCCATCCAAGTGGCTTCTCCTCGCCCTAGCTGTGCTCTGATTGCTGACAGCCATACCAGATTCCCCTCTTCCCTTGCACTCACACCCTGACCTGAGCCAGTCTCAAGAATTTCCCTCTCCAGGCAGCAGGCTGGATCTGACATGATCCCCAGGTTTAGCCAAAGGCCTCCTTCCCCCCAAGCCTGCTGGTGGACTGGGGACTGGGGGGCACCATTGACTTGTTCACCATCTCTCTGCCTGGCGCCCAGCGCGGGGGTAGGTGAGTGGGAGGGAAGGCTTCCCCCATCTGTGGTGGGTGCTGCATCTGCTGTTAGGAGATGGAGGAGAAGAGAAGGGCCTGGTATGCGAGAGTCTGGCCCGGGAGTCTGGCCTGTGCCATGCCTGTTAGTCCCTCAGAGTACTCGGGACACTCTCTCAATGGTGCTGCCTAGAGGAGCAGTGTGAGGGCAGTGTGGACCACTGTAGAGGCTCCAGGCCTGCTTTTCGACTATCTGCATTATTTTTTCAGATTAATTTTCTATTCTGGTGAATAAGTCACTTCCCCCTTCAGAGTAGTGTTGTTTCTGGTGACTCTTCTCTGAGGCATCTCCTCCTCTAGTCAGCCATGTTGGACTCCCTCAAATTCTGAGCGCACTGTGGCAGAGAGGGATTTGCTGCCGTAAATTCACATAATCCCAAATCTGTGGGAGTGATGTGGTGCAGATTTTGTGTGGCTGGGATGCAGGGACAGGAGCCACAGATATGCTCTCAGAGCTGCTAAAGAGGTGACCTGTGGTCCCACACTACCCGGGTTAAAAAGGTGGCTGGATTCTGGCAGGCATCCCGGAGAAGTGCAGAGTGGGGAATTCAGACTGGAAGGTCTCTGTGGATCTGGCCGCTGCTGTTTGCCGTGGGTGGGGGGTTTCAGCAGGGAAGGTGGGGACCGGATGATGGATGATGGGGAGAAGCGAAGGACTCCTGGAAAATCTCCATCCTTTCTTGTTTCACCTACTGCTGGTTTGTGGTAACGGCCAGGAAATCCTCACATCAGAAGCTTGAAGAACTGGCATTTGTGATTCTTCGCTTTGAGCGTCCATTACTTCGGTGACTCTTGACTTCATCTGGAGGGAATTACCTTATTGTATCAAGGTGGAAGGTAAATTGTGGTGCCACGGCTGAGGGTGTAGACCTGCAGCTGCTGCCCTAAGACAGTGAGGGTGTGGCTGATGTTAGGTCCCTCAGCGATTCTTAAGGGAGGCCCTAGTGTCCCTAGGGAATATGTGGCCATGCTTGGGGACACCTTTTGGTTGTCAAAATTGGTGGGGGATGCTAATGTCATCTGGTGGTGGAGGTCAGGCATGCTGTTAAACATTCTGCAGTGCATAGGATGGCTCCCCCAGCAAAGAGGGGTCCAGTCCCAAATGTCAACCATAACAGCTGAGGAGCCTGGGCTTCCTGCATGTGGACTCTGAACTCTGAACTCCGGAGAACCAAGGGGTGGACGTGCCTACAGGATAGTGACCAGTGCTGGGCTATGAGTTGGTTGCTCCAAACCTGTTTCTTGTTTCTTGGGGGCTGCCTGATCTCAAGCTTGACCTGCCAGGCTCCTGTCAATTCTGTGAGGGTCTTTCCTTTGGCCACTTTTCTTCTGCTGAAAACTCAGTTGGAGTTGGTTTGTTTGCTCACAACCAAAACCGTCACTGGTTTATCATTGCCTTGTAAAATGGAAACTTTTAAAAAGTAGTGGAACCACGCACCAAGTGGAATTTTCAGATCCCCATTAGATACTACAAAGTTAACTGTGTCACCAGCCTCCTTTCTACCTCATTGCTCAAGTCCCACACCAGTGCCTCACGGGAACCAATAGGAACTCTAGGCCCCAGGAAACCTGTGCATATTCCTATCCTGAGAGCCAGAGTGTGTGAAGCCAGCATCGGTCCTTCATTCTTTCTTAGAAGGAGTTTATCTGATTGTTCATTCCTAAGTGGTCAGGTTCCCAAAGAAGACGGTGAACTCTGGCATCAGAGGAAGCTAGGAAAATGATCAGAGTTCTGTTTGCATCTTTGGAGGACAAAGCTAGTTACCTGGCTTAGAAGATGGGCTGGGACGAGGGGCAAGCAGAACAAGGTTTGGCAGGAGAAAAGGGTGCATGGAAGGCTATAAACCTGGGGTCCCAACTTCAATACTCACCCTGACAGGTCGGTGCACCAACAGTGCTTACACATTGGAGACACGAGTACACTCTTCATTTCTGCCCAGAACAGTTTGCCTCAGTGTACAGTGAAGCATATGTCTCTTGGTCTATGTTTGATTTTCTGCTTCAGAGAAAATGCAGTGCAGGAATAGTGATAAATGAAACCTGACTTCATGAATGGGGAGTAACAGGGTGTGGTGGGGGTGTGGCCAGTTGGAGTGAGTGTTATTCAAATTGCCCAAAGGTTGCTATAGGGGATTTTGGACTGTGGGTGATTACACTTTCTGATTTTTAAGGAGAAACTAGAAATCTATATTCTCATGTGAATTCATTTTTAAAAATAATAAAACACGGCCACGGATTACATTTGATTTATTGGACAAGTTTGAGTCTCAGTCTCTCTCTCTCTTTCTCTCTCTCCTCCTCCCTCCCCCTTCTTTCTCTCTCCTGCTCCTGCTGTTTTCCTTTTAACCAAAGAAAGACATGTTGAATAATTGCAGCATCCCACTCACTGGCTTCCCTATTTTCTCTCTATCTCCCTTTTCCCTCTCTCTGTCTCCCTTTTTCTGCCCTCTCTCTGTATCTGTCTCATTTCCTCTATCTTTTGCTGTTGCTGTCTCTGCCTTCTCAGTCTCTTCCTCTGTGTTCCTCCCCCCATCTCCCTCTCTCTGTCTCTCTTAATCTTATCAGGACCTATGTCGAGCTTTCTGTGTCACAGGAAACCTCTTTCACTGTCCACTTTGCCCTAGTTCCCCACATGTCCACCTGCCATTGGTCCAGCAGCTTAAGTTCCACCCATGATCCTGACCTGCAGACCTTCACTGGTAGCAGTGGGCGTGCAAAGGCTGGAGAGGAGTGGAGGAAGCATATTGGGGAAACTGCAGTGTGCCCGCATGATGAAGGCAGAGTGACAGTGGCCTATGGGGAGGGCTGGGTGGACAGAGCCAAATTAAGTGCATCAGAGAAATAAAGTCAGTTGGACCCGGGCACTGCAGGGAGGGAGCATTTAAACTCACGAGAATCGTCACGGGGAGCGTCTTCCTCTGTTTGCAGTTTCACACCTGTCATCTTATGCAATCCATGGACAGCACCCCCCCCCCCCAGCTGAATGGTGATCTTTCATTCCTCCTGCACTGCTGGCTGAGTCTCAGAGAGGTTGGTAACTTGCCTGATATCACAAAGTAACTGGCAGAACTGAGAATGGAACCCAGTCTGATATCAGAGATGCATCAATATTATTGATCAGTGGATGGCAGAGAGCCTGACCAGCCTTTGGTGAGGCTCTGAGAATCTGACCGTGCAAGCCACCCACAGTGATTGGCTGCACAGTGACCCGGATGCAGCCTGGCAAGGATCCCTCCTTTAGGCTGGGCAGGAGTTGGATTCTACATTTCCTTCTGGGTCGTTGACTCCAGCAACCACTGATTCCAAATAGCACCAAGGGAGTTGGTTTCTAGCTGCAGCGGTGACTGTGATCTCTTTAAGCTGAAAAAATTTCCTTTTTCGTGCCTCATACAACCCCTGGTCTTTTTCTGGAATGAAATTTTTCAGCTGCTGTTGTGTTTCACATCTGGGAGATTCTGGGCAGGTTTGATCTACTGCAGGGTGACTTTTCTTTGCATTCAGCCTGGGAAGCAGTCCCAGTTTTGGTGGGGACAATCCATAAGGAAACTGCGAACCTATCAGCAGCTCCTGGCTTTGCTGTAGTGCATGCAGGCTGAGTGCAGGGCTCTGTCCTTGATGTGTGTTAGCCAGTGGCCACAGCGACTTAGGAAAGGCTCTTGTTTCCTGCAGTAATGAAGTGTGTGTGTGTGTGTGTGTGTGTGTGTGTGTGTGTATGTGTGTGTGTGTGTCTGTGTGCACGTGCGTGTACACGCATGTGCATGGAGAGAGGAGGAGAGGATGTCTTCTCTTTATCTGCAGGCTTTTTCTTCTCTCATGGTCACATGCACACATGCACACACATGCACATGCATGCACACACAATTGATATTCTCCTTTCATACTGGGTTGGGTAACCCACAAGGTTTTCTCCTGGAGGTTTTACTTCCAGCCGGAGGTGCCCTGTATTGTGAAATTGCACAAGAGCCCCATATATTAGATATTGTGTGGGTACTCAGTGGATTGCAAAGCTAGATAAAATTTGTCATCTGGGTTGTCGGCAGAACATAAAATATGTCTGGAATTGTGATGGGGGGGGTGTCTGGGGATGTGTCACTGTCTCTAAGATAAGAGGTAGAGGAATACCCCATCCTTGTGTTTTCCTGTTTTTGTTTCAGATCAGCCACGGAACAAGCAACAGAACCATGGATATAGAGAAAAACAAAAATTCAAGAATGCACAAGGCCTTACATTAGGAGGGAAAGTGGTTCCACTGGAAGGTGGGTGGAGGGGAATCAACATCCCTCTTGGCAAGGCTGTGAGTTTGGGATTAGTGGTTAAAAAGTACAAGAAGCACTTTCCAGGGACCCCAGGTTCCCCTCTGCCCTTGGGAGGGAAGGCGCTTGGAGCCGTGATGGGCCTTGTGACTTGGGGAGCCAAGCTGGGAGTCGGTCTCGCCACTTCCGCCCCCTGTTCCCGCGAGGGATCTTCACCGTGCCCCGTGGATTTTCCCTCCACGTGATATCTTGAGTCTCTAGACTTCTGTCCAGCGCTGCCCCTCCAGGCCTAATCCCTTTTCCTTTCCACTCCACCGTGGCATCCTGCTTGGTCCTGGGTGCTCCTCCTGGTCTTCCTGCTCCTCTCTGATCTTCAGCCACGGCATCTTCTCACCGCAAGTCTGACTCACTTTCTGCTGCATTTAGGATAAAGAGGCCCCACTTCTTCATGGGTCCCCACACCTCCTTTTCCTCTCTAGCCTCTTTCTGCTCAGCCTCGTCACTCTCAATGGTCCAGTTTAGTTCTTTCACAGGGTCCTGATGCCTCTGCTGAGTGCCGTGATGCTAATTGTGCCACCCGGAATCCTGCGTCACCCCATAACCCTACAGAAAGCAGCACAATGCATTCCTCCACTAAGCAAATGTTTGCTGAAGACCTACTTTGTTCTGAGCATGGTTCTCCATGTAGCTAATAAACAAACAAAACAAAACAAAACAAAACAAAACAAAAAAAGATGGTGCTTTGCCCCTCACTGGGCTTATGTTTTATCAGAAAGAGAAGCACAACTGTAATGTAAATTCTAGAAGTGACAAGTGAGGCCGATAAAGTGAGGAGGTGACAGTCAGGAAGAGGCAGGGTGAGGGGCAGTGCTTCGGCCAGTCAAGGGTTCCTTTTATGCACAGGAGAGTTTCTAAGGATCCCTGAACGAGCTGAGGATGCAGATCCTGGAGTCATAAGTCTAGAGAATCTGCTCAAGGGCTCAGAACCCTTAAAACCTCCCCCTGCTGTGGCTGATGCTGTTGTACCCCAACATGGGGAGGAGATGGGGGTGGTTTAAAGTAGGAGATGAGGACCAGGCATGAGAGGAGGGCTAGGGAATTCCATGGATGGCCTGCATCCTTCCCGGGAGGCAGAGGTGGGGAAATCAGTGAAGCACTCTCCCATCGTGAATCAGGTGCTGCTCAAATAAGTCATGACCTTCAAAGCCACGCTCTCAGTCTGTCTTTGCTGGGAAAAGGAAGGAGCAAGTGTTTTTGGAGGCTCTGGGGCAGCCCACTTTCTTTTTTCCAACATAGGCCATGTTACTCAAGCCCCTGCAGTGAGATCAAACAGAAGGACCTGGACCATGATACTCTGAATACGTTTTGCCTGATGGGAGCAGAGGAAAGGGAACAGCGAACTGTTGGGAGCATTTTGTTCCTGGAGAGGGTCTGAGAGGAAAGGAGGAAAGAGTCATGCCTCACCCTCTCATCACATGCTCCAAGACACCTATATTTTGAGAAGCGCTGGTGACATTTCAGAGCAATTAGCACAAGTAGAGCAGTGCCTGGGTTCTGGTACACTTACCTGTGACATTCCACTGAGGGAGTCCATGCAGGTGTGAGGATTATCCCTACTTCTGGATGCATTTTGGTACTCAGGCAAAAAGCATCTGGGTGAGTGGTTTAAAAAGTTGCATAAAGCTGGGGAGAAACAAGCCTAGATGTTTCCTTGCCACCCTCTAAGATGTTTGTTGAGTGCCCTGTACTCCTCCCTGCAGCATGGATCCAGCTCTCAGGAGGTGATGTGAAGCTAGTCACGCCCTGGTAAACAGGCGGGAACCACCAGGGGGCCTTGGAGAAAGGGCCAGAAGAGATACCAGAGTGTCATTGAATCAGGACATAAAATATAGCTTTCCTATTATTAAAAAACAAACTTACCAGAGTGGACACCAGAGTGGAGGAGAGATGAATAACCAGAGAACAGTGGACTTTTAGCAAAACTTCTGATGGTGCTGCAGCAGGGGATACGGTGCCACTGTACATTTGTGAAAACCACAGGCTGCACAACACCTAGAGTGGACTCCAGCCTACACTGTGAACTTCGAGTGATGATGGTGCATTTGTGTATGCTTAATAGTGGCAACAGATGGCCTCGTGGAGGGGGATGTTGGTGAGGAGTTTGTGCATGTGGAGAGAAAGATGTGTATAGAAAATCTCTGTAATTCCTGCTCAATTTTATTATTCATCTAAAATGTCTCTAAAAATAAATTCTATTTAAAATAGTAAATTTATTGAGGACTTACTATGGTTCAACATATGGAAACACTCGTAGGACTCCCAGGAGAAAAATCTGTTTAGAAATTAATAACATAATTTAATTGCAATGTGGTCAGTGCCCTGAGGAAATGTCCTAGGTGTTAGGAAAAGACCTGGCTTATATTAAATCACCAGCTTCAGTCTCTCTGAGGAGGGGATGTTTGAACTGAAGCTGTCTTGGTAAACCAGCAAGAAACTAGCAAACAACATTAAAGGAAATAATTGGCTCATGGAATTGATAAGTCTCAGTGTTATCCTAGCTTCAGAATAATGGCTTAACGCAGGGAAATCATGAGTGCCATCCAATCACTTCTCTCCTTGTCTTTGCTATTTTCTTTGGGGTGTTGGTTACTTTTCTCTCATTGCTGAGACAATCAAGGTTACAGGAGAAAAGGTTTATTTGGTTCACAGTTAGTGGAGATTTCAGTCTGTACCCTACTGCATCTAAGGCTGGGTGGTGCATGGCAGAGGCAACGGTTCATGGCAATGGAAAACAGCAAAAGCCACAAGGGCAAGAGGGGGGAGTACAAGAGTAGATTCTTTCTGCCCTTTGTTTTGCAGGTAGGCTACCCACCCTAGAGTGGGTGTAGCATGACATTTGTAATTCCGGCCCTAGGCAATGAATCAATCACAAACTCTAGATTCAGCCCCCTCTGAAAAGCAACCCCCATGACTGTATGAGGCTTTGTGGGAACATCCAGATACCAAACATAACATTCTACCCTTAGTTCCTCCAAAGACTCATCCACATCCCTTTATGAAAAAGGCATTTAGTCCATCTCCAACCATTGCTGAAGTCCCAATAGTTTCAGCATTGTCAAAAAGTCCAAGTCCCAAGTCTCCTCTGAGATTTAAGGCAAACTCTTAGCTATGAGCTCCTATATAAATGAAAAGAAAGTTAAACACTTTCAACACTCAATGGCACAAGATAGACATTCCCATCCTGAAACTTACAAACAGAGGGACATAAAGGAATGGAACTAAAGTGCCCAACATCCATGAGGGCAAACAGTAAATCCTGTGGTTTCATGTGGAATGTTCAAAGCAATCTGTGGCAAGTTGTAAGCTTCAAAGGGTTTGCGTGATGCTGCCCCTGTGCACTTCCAGTGGTTGTAGCCCCCATGGCTTCTCTGTTAGACCTGCTCTGCTCCCTCCTTGCAGTTTTCCTCAGACCATCTATGTTCCTGGTTTATACAAACTTCTGAGGGCTCCACTGTACTTTTGACTTCACCCTAACAGCTTCACACACTGCCCACACTGCTCAGGGGCACATTTCTTCTGAAATCAAGGTGGAAACCTCCTTTATCCCACAACTCTTGCATTCTGCATGCACCTAAAATCAGCACCATGTGGATGATGCCAAGGTCTGCTACCAACAGGAGCAGGAGCCAGGTTTTCCTTCTTCTTGTTGGTTAGGGTTTAGTGTCTGGATGGCTGGGCATTCTGAATCCAATTCTGAGGAACAAATTCTCTAGTGTGCTGCCATTCTGGAACAGGGTGTCCCCATTGCCATTCTGGTACATGGTGCTCTGTAGCTTTCTCCTCAAAGCAGTCTTTCACTTTTGCAGTTTTGAGGCTGCAAAGAGTGGAGACTTCATGCTTCTTGTGATGCCCTCAGGCCATCTACTATATTCTCCTGTTCCTTCTCAGCAATCAAGCTCTATCTTTTTAGTCCACAGCTGTACTGGAGCTTCCTTTTTGGCCAAACTCACATTTTAAGTCATCCAGCTGCGCTCTTTGCTTTTGATTCTTAACATAAATTTGGCTAAAAGTATCCAATAGCAGCCATGCCACAGCCTCAGCATTTAACTGCCTTGAAATTCCTTTGGCCAGATTAATTATTCCACTGCCCTTAATCTCAGTCTCAGGCAAAGTATCTGGATATATACAACATACAGAGAAACTTTCCACCAAGCCATAACACACAGTGTCTGGAGTCCAGATCCAATGTAGTCCTTTCTATCAGACTTTTGGTCTTCTAAGCTCTGACCAGAATCTTCCATATAGAACAAAATAAGACATTCCAGCACTATTCTTTCAAGTGACATCTCTGAACCTTTCCAAACTTTTTCCATAAGCCATTGCCAAAGACTCTCAAACCACATGGTCAGATATAGTCACAGCAATGACCCCACTTTTCTGGTACTAAATTCTGTGTTGGTTACTTTTCTTTCATTGCTAACAATCAAAATACCTGATGATCAAGGTTAAAGGAGGAAAGGTTTATTTAGCTCACAGTTTGTGGAGGTTTCAGTCCATAATCTATTGGGTCCAAGGCAGAGTGGCACATGGCATAGGGCAAGAGTTCATAGGGTGATGAAAAACAGCAAAAGCCACAAGAGCAAAAAGGGGGGAATGTACGAGAAGACTCTTTACGTCCCTTGTATGTAGGCTCCGCACTATGGTGGGTGTAGCACTGATACCCATAATCCCAGCACTGCATGATGAATCAATCGCAAACTCTAGATTCAGCTACCTCCAAAAATCACCCCCCCAACTGCAAGAGGCTTTGGGGGGACATCCAGATGTGAACCGTAACCCTCAGCCAGTGTTTTACTCCCGGGCAGGTCTGTCCCTTGTGATGGCACTCACTGGGCCAGAGCTTTCTTGAAGGCAAAAGCAGGACCTTATTCATTTGGATGGATTCGGTAGCCCACTGCTAAGCAAGAGGTCACATGAAACAGGAAGTTCAGCAGTTGTTTGCCCAGCAGATAAAGGCACTTTTCTGTTTGTGCAATGTTCTGTGGGTGATACTGAGCACCTGAATCAAGCCACACCTAAAGCTTGACTTTTTCACTCCATGGATCTATTCAGTTCTATATTTATTTGATTACTAGATGTTTTCTTCAGCAACTTCAAATTGAATATCACAACTTTAGAGAAAGGTCCCTAACTATCCAATATAAGGTCTAGTCCAACTTATACAATCACTCACAAGCCCCTGTACTTTTTCTTACTATCCCTTACTATCAGTTAGGAAGAACCAACATAGTGAAAATGGCCATACTTCCAAAACTGTTATACAGATTATAGCCATCCTGATCAAAATACCATTAGCATACTTCCCAGAGTAAACTTTCCTAAGATTCATTTAGAAGCAGAAGAGATACAGAATCGCAAAGGCAAACCTGGGCAACAGAGGTAAAGCAGGAAGCATCACAATTCTGACTTGAAATTATACTACAAAACTACTGTGATAGAAATCAGCATGCTACTGACAAAACAAACAAACAAAACAGACATGAGGATCATAGAACAGATTAGAAGATGGAGACACAGCTATAAAGACACTCGCCACCTTATCTTTGACAAAGGGGCCAAACATATTCACTGGAAGAAAGATAGCTTTTTAATAAATGGTGCTGCAAAAACTGGCTTTCCACATGCCAAAGACTAAAACTAGGCCCACATCTATCACCATGTACTAAACTAAAGTCAAAATGGATCAAAGATCTAAATATTAAAACAGACACACGAAATTTACTAGAAGACAAAGTAGGTAGAAATCTTGAAAACAGAGGTGTAGGCAGAGAGTTCATAAACAAAACCCAAAGTACACAGGAAGCATTTAAAAGAATCAACAACTGGGCTTTCACCTTATTAAAAAGCTTTTGCATGTCAAAAGAAATCACCAACAGAGTGAAGAGAAAATTCACAGAGTAGAAAAAGTTTTAGCTAACTGTCCATCAGACAGAGGACTTCTATCTAGAACATATAAAGGACTGAAAAACATCAGGCATCCCCCCACAAATTCAAAGAACCAATCCAAAAATGGGCATCTGAGATGAGCACACACTTCTCAGATGAAGAAATACAAATGGCAAATAAATGTATGAAGAAATGTTCAACATCATTGGTCGTTAGATAAATGCAAATTAAAACAACAGCATGTTGAATAGGTTCATGCTACGTAGCAGTAACGTTGTGACAAATATCTCATAGTCAGCAGTGACTCTGGCTTTTCCAGAGAGTGGGTAGCAGTGTGGACCGTGAACCCAGGCAGGAGTGGATTAGATCCTAGGTTCCCTGACAAAGTAGGTGAATCACTGAATCCTTCCGAGTCTCATTTTCCCTACCTCTGAAGTGGGGATAATAGATGCTCTTTTGTAGGGTAATGATAATCAAATATCACATAAACCACTTACCTCAAGTCATGGCATAGATAACTAAACTAATTAGATAAACTAAAACTCAGTTATCTACTTTTTTAATACTAATACTAAACTGTTAATGGAGCTTTTAATGTTAAATCCTCAGGTTTTGGGGGAGTTTCTGAATGGACTTGTTTTGGACTATTTTTTTGTGTGTGTCAGGAAATAACTGCTTGATGTTTTAGGAAACTACATCAAACACAGCCCTGAGCTGATTGTTTCAGTACGTGCAGAATCGTAACTCACCTCTTTACCTTTATTTGCCCTCCATCCACTCCCTCCCACTCCCTCTGTGTTTCCTCCTCCTCTTTTTGCCCACTTCCCTCTTCCTTCTTTCATTTTTTCCCTGAAATATAAGATGCGAAAGAGTCCCTGATCTCTCAGGGAAGGTGAGGGCAAGCTCCTGCAGTGCATTCGTGAGCACATCTGAAAAGTTCCCGAACAGAGAGAGACAGTGTGAGGAGGAGGAGGCCTGCAAGGGGCCCTGTCCTGCTCTGAATGCAGAGGTTTTGTCTGCACAGCCCTGCCATCCTTCATCTTGGTCATGCAGCTTTAGGAGGAACTCTGTTTTGGTAACTCTTATTTAGAAGCAAAAAGTAGACACAAAACCTTAAGTAGCATGTTGGGATTTTGGATGGAAACCAATACCAGCGTTCAATTTGCTTCTCTTACTGGGAATGGATGACTGAGAGCCCAGGAACTCCCTACCACCTTAGCTGTTACCCTGGATGGCTTCCATACTCTCATTGAGTTTCGGTTCCCTGCGCAGTAAGGAAATGTGAAACTACTGGCTGCTTAAGAAATGATCCTAGTATGAAATGAGACAATCCATGTAAAGTAGTTTGCTTAGAATCAGACCAAGGAATGAGAAACGGAATAACTTTCTAGCAACACTGAAACACTGATCTTATCTCTCCCATAACAACACGAGGAATATGCCTGGGTGATCCTGTCTGAGGTATTTACTAGATAAAGGGGAGCACTGCCGTTTAATGGCCTCTCCAGTTTGTCTTCCTTGACAGTTTTTGCAGACAGTAGTTTGTCACCAAACAGTTGCATTGATGAAGGCTCCAAACAGCCAAGATCCTGACTGTGGAAGACAAGGAGAGAATCCTTTTGCCTATCTTGGCTGGGTTTAAAATGACTTCCTTGAATCAGAATTGCGAGCATTTTTGAACATCCCAACTCTCACAGAGAAGAGCCTGTGAAACTTGTTCTCACTTTATCCCATCTTACCAAAACCTTTATATGCTGTCCTGCCTTCTCCTTCTACTGTTCATTGTGCTCAGCAGCAGGGGCACCTACAAGAAGAGAGGTGGTGACCAGAGGGTGTGAGGACAGAAGACATCTTTGTGGTATTCGGGGCCACGGAGACAGGAGTGCTATTTCTCACCATGACGGAATCTAAAAGGAGTGACACTCATGTGGGAAAGTGGCCCATTAGCTGGTGCTCCAAAGTGCCTTGTAGAATATAGACTTTGAGGGGAAATGACCAATGTCCAGCTCACTTTTGGCTTTCTGGAAGCATTTATTGATGAACATGTGATTTCATCATGGATGTTTGTTTAAAAATTTGAGACCTGATTTCTAAAGTCCATCGAGTTCTTCAGTCATCCAGTTTGTTGTTCCTATAAGGCTTACAGTTGTGATTGGAAAGATATTTCTACCACGCGTGCCTTATTTTGCCTTTCAGAAGAAAGTCCAGTGCTCACATGGAGGGAGACCCCTGAGTCACAGGCGTAGGCTGGGGAGGAGCTGCGACTATCACCGCTTTCCTATAGGGTCAGAGTGCTTGGAAAGACTGATTTGTTCCAGGGCTATGCAGTCATATTCTCTGAAACGTTTTCTGAAGTCATTAGTCATACCAGGTGCCCTGTGAAGCAATGACTGGGGTCAGGTAAGATTCAAGAGTGTTGCTCACTCTGTGTTTTCCTAGAAATTCATCATAAACAGCCTGGGAGTCTTGCCTGAGTGACTCAGTGTAATGAAACAATCACAGGCTCAGTTTTAGGACTTTCTGTCAATGCGAGGCTAAGGCAGTTATTAACATCACGGTTAGGGCAGGGCCACCCAGTCTTTTCTCTAAAGGGTCAGATAGTAAATGTCTTAGTTTCTTGGATTACACGGTTGCTGTTGCAGCTACTCGTTCTGTATGATATCGTATTCCCGTTGGATGAGGACAGTACCCACAGATGGCATAACTGAGTACGTGTGGCCATTACCAACACAAGCGTATTTACAAAACCAGGATACAGACTGAATTTGACCCATGCTGTGTTTCGCTGACTGCTGACATAGAGGAAGCATATACAGGCTCCAAAGTCACACTCTCTGGATTTGACTCTTGGCTTTGGTATTTCTTAGCTCTGTGACCTTTGGTGGTCAGTATGACTTCTCTGAACCTCAGTTTCCTCACCTGAAAAGCAAGAATGATAAAAGCATGCATCTCACATGGTTATTGTAGTTAAGTGATCTATGCAGGTAAAGCACTTTTTAAAGTGTTTTGCCTATAAGAAATGATTAATAAATATTAAAAAGTATAATTTTGCTATATTTTGCTATAATCGTGTTTCTGAGCCCTTGCTGTGATTGGGGTATGGTTTGTGTCTGTCTCCCAGTGGATCCTGTGTTGGAAGCTGGGTTCTCAGAATGGCCATGTTGGGAGTGGTAGAACTTTTAAGAGATGGGGCTAAGGAGAAGGAGATTAAGTCATAGGAGCACTGGGAATGTTGCCTTCAGAAAGAATTAATGCAGTTCTCAAGGGACCAAGCAAAAACAGGGCATAGAAAAGAACACACTCTACCCTGCTCCCCTGGCTTCCTGTCTCATCATGTGATCTCTCCTCACCTTCGCTCCTGCCACATCACCATCCACCATATTGTGATGTAGCCAAAGCCCTCACCAGAGCTCAGAAGCTATTGGTGCCAAGCTCTTGCATTTCCAGAATCCTGAACTGCATACAACTTTGTTTCTTTACAAAAGAACTTAGCTTTAGATGTTTTGTTATAGCAAAAAAATCCCAGACTAGTAGAGCCTTCATGACAAACCTACGAGGGAATTGGAGATTATGAAAGTTAAGTGATTTCACAGCCAGGAAGAGCTGGGGCCAGTTGTCAGAAGGACTCACTGTGTTCTTGAGAGAGGAAACAGTATTTGCAAGAGTTGGTGAATGATGGGAAGGGAGCACCTACCTATTCATTGTATACTTTAGTAGTCTTCTCTGTCTCAAATACATATGGAACATTTTAAGACATGTGGCTGGTTTAAAAGCCCAGAATCAGAACAGAGCTGGAGCCTCAAAATAGCTAAATTTTCCTTTAAAATTTGTTGCTGAGCTTGGTAAGTCACATCGAGAATGACCAAATATACCAGGCTATGTCCTTTGCAGAACACCAATATTTTGATAGAAATATTCTATTCCTAGGTTAGGTCCCTGGCTGTATTTAAGGGTTGTAATATAAATATTCAGCCATCTATGGAACTCTCCATCTATGGAGGATTTTATGCATAAGAAGCATTGAGTAGGGAAGGAATATAATGGCTTTGAAGTCAGAGAGACTGTAATTTAAATCCTACCTCTTTTATTTTCTAACCATGGAGGTCATTTAAATCACTGGAGCCTAATTCTTCTCCTCTGCAAAATTAGAAGAGTATATTGCCTGGTAATAATGAACATTATGTGGAATAGATAATATTTGTGAAGTATTTTTCTGAGTGAGTGATACAGAATAAATATGCAAAAGTAGTAGCTTAAAAACAATCTTGAAACAAAAGTACAATAGTCAGCACAAGCCCAGAGACCCCCAAAACAATAGCTTTGCAGGACTAGGAATGACCCGGAAGGCATGTGCTACAGCTCTTTTTTCTACTGGAGAGTTGTCCAATAATTCCAAGACAAGGGATGCTGTGAAGGCTGACATTTCAAGGGACTCCTTAATCAGTTTCAATGACATTTCTCTAGTGACCTCAACCCCATCACATAGCCAGCCCCTTGACTGACCATCTCTGAATAACTTCAGCACCTTGGACATAGCTGAAACTATATTGGAAGTTCCATGAATGATTAGCAACTTTGTTGAAGAATGTTATTAAGAAAACACACCCTCTGGCCAACATGAAATTATCCTATTTTAACTTAAGTTTATTTACTCCTTTCTGTGTCTTGCCCAACTGATTCATAACTTTCCTATCAAAAAGTGGAAGTCAGTAATTTAGAAATTCCTTAGGTCTCTCTTCTTTGTGTGAATCCATTCCCAATTCCTTTATCTTGTTCTTTTCTTTGACACAGCCTACAGCCTCAGTTTTGATAGGTGTAGCACCTGTAAGGTCCCATTCAGCTGGAGTGCTCCTGGGATAAATGAGGGTAATATTTCGGGAACTACAGCCGATAACACACAAGGCAGAAAATCCAATTATGAGTAATTAGAAATCAGCCAAAGATTCTTTAGAAAGTGGCTTGGTATTGCCTTTTGGCTATGAACAACTGAATCTGAATAAGAATTAGTTTGAAATAAACCTGATTACTCATTTGTATAATTATTTATGTTTTCCAGGACATTCTCACGGCCATGCATGCAACTTCAGCATCCTTTGGTACCAGACTTGCAGATGTCAGAATGTATCTTGCAGGTAGTGGCTGCCTGGTTTGGAAACAGATTAGGACACCCTCTGTGCTATTCCCCTAATGCCTAGGACTCGTTAGATCTTCATAGTGTTAAGTGGAATGGATTAGCCCTATAAATACTTAAATAGTAACTGACTGCCCTCTCTCATTTCTGTTTCTTTCCACTCATGGTATATTTTCAAAATGGAAATAGCTTTGTTGTCATGAAAATATCTTGCACATTGAAAAACTTCACAAAATTACAGAAAGTAGTAATCCACCAGTAATTCACCACCTTGAGATGAAGGTGATGATGATGATGATGATTACATTCTCAGATTATATCTTTTGGTCAGTTAGTCAGTTTCTGTGTGTCTTATTCTGACTCATTCTATTTAGAAAAGTGAGATCACCTGTGTACTGCGTTCTATATTAGAGTACTTGTCACTTAACAGTGTTTCCATCATTTATAAATGTAGAATTTGTTATCATTTTCCGAGGCCATAGAGTATTATTCCATATCTGCGTGGTGACATTTTATCATTATTTCAAATGAGTCTCCTCCCTACTTTTCATTCTTGAGGCTGCCATGATGGTCATTTTTGGGGATAGTTTGACCAGCTTTGGGAAGAAAAAATTCAATGAGATAATGACCATCTTCTCAGTCAATAAATAGTGCTGGAACATTTGGATATTTATATGCAAAAACGAACCTCAATCCTTGCCTCATTTCATAAGTAATATTAAGGAGAAATACTCCATACATACAAATGTTAAATCTGACAGCATAAAATTTCAAGGGAAAAAATGGAAGAAAATATTTTTTGACCTTGGGTAGGCACAGATATGTCAGAATGGACACAGAAATGATGAACTGTAAAAGAAATAACAGACAAATTGATCCTTGTCAAAATTTAAATGTTTTTTGGTTCAAAATGCCCTACTGGAAAAATGAAAAATTCATCCACAAAAATAACTAAACAAATATTTGATAAAGAACTTGTATGTGACTGTATAAAGAACTCTTAAAACTCAAAAAAGAAAAAGAAAGAACCTGATGAAAGACTTGATAGTCATTTCATTACAGAATCTATATGAATGGCAAATAAGCACATGAACATACGGTTAACATTACTGGTTATCAGAGAAAATGCAAATTAAAACTAAAATGAGATTCTCTCCCACACTGACTAGAATAGCCAAAATGAAAAAGCTGAAAGCACCAAGAATTGATAAGGATGGGCATGCATGATGATCTAGAAGCACTCTGGCAATTATTAGAAATGCAAACAACACTCTTACGTGACCAAACACTCTCATTCCTACATATTTACTCAGAAGAATGAAAAATATATGTGCTCACATAGACACAAATCTCTTTTTTACTTAAAAAAAACATTGATACAGAATTTCAAAACAAGTTAATAGGGAATTAACAGGCATTAATATATTGCATATTTTTTTCAAAGTAGTTGCTCAGATTACAAGATATAGGCATGAAAAATCGATCAAATACTATAAGTACAAACTGTTCTTTCCAATGACCTCATAGAAATTAGTAGTATAATTGTCTTAGGTTATATATATATATATATATATATATATATATATATATATATATACATATATATTAGAATATATAATATATAAAGAATATATATATATTCTTTTCCTTTCCTCTTTTCTCCTTTTACCCATCCTAGTTCTTTCCCTTTAAGCAGTTTCTTCCCCTTTCACAATATCTACTGTCCATTTGGAATCTTACTTAAAGATTTGAATCATTTTGCAGCTTTTTTGTAATAGCATCAAGCTATAAACCTCCCAGATGTTCATGGGTAAGCGAATTGTGGTATATCCACACAATGGAATGCTGTTAGCGATACAAAGGGGTGAAGGATGAACCTACATTTCCTATGTGGATGACTTCAAAGTCATTATTACAGATGAATAAGCCAAACACTACACACTTGAGATTGTATCATCCCATTCATGTGCAATTCTAAAAGAGCTAAAACGATATTGATGGAAAGTTTATCAGTGGTTGACAGGACCTAGGAGAGGGGTGGAGATTGAATGCAAAAAGGCATGGGAGATGTTTTGGCAGCAGCGACCATTTCCTATATTGTGATTTTGGCAGAAGTTATGTGATCATACACATTGTTGAAACTCATGTGAGTGTGCATTCAAAATGAATTTTATTGTATGCAATTTAAACCTTGGTAAGAAGACTGAAAGACAGTAAGGCCTTTTTGTGTTGAGATCTAGTCAAGGGATGTGTCTTGGTTCTTGCTTTATAAAATGATTCACAGACGCTTTCAGGTTCAGATTCCAGCATCACTGAGCAGGCGTTTCTGAAGTAGCGTCTCTCCTGTAATTGCATCCGTAAGATCCCACAGCTCCGTGGTGCCACTAGGACTGCGATTCTCTTTATGGCAGCTTAGGAAGGGGCGTTGTTTGGTCAGAGGAACTGGAGCTTTTCTCTGTGACTGGAAATTAGTGGTTAGCTAGGCAGAGAAGAAGGCAGCACTACTGTGCCTGCCTTGAAGTTGTGTTGAACCTGGATCCCGAAGGGATCTGAAGAGCTAGGAATAGGCAATGGGAGTTCTCCTCTGATGTGTGCCAGCATGGCCAGGATTCCCTTGTGTCCACCCCATTTCCACTACGGCTTTAACTCCATTTTAAAAATCATTGTCAGTTGCTAATTTCAAGATGAAGTACTCAGATAGGTGGGTAACGAATTCTGAGATTGTAAGCTCTTTTGAACTGGGACCTTATTTTCCCCTTTCAATTCCCCTTTCAATTTACCCTTTGCACAGCTTGATACACATCAGTGGCACTAAATAAATAAGCCATAATTAATACATATTTGGTTCTTGTACTGTTTGTTTTTCTCTTCTGAAACTCAGATTAGAATATGCACCCCACACCTCGAATATTTAAACCCTAAACTGAAGGGACTTCTCTACCCCCGCATGTTTTCTGTTTCTTAGAGTAAACCAATTATCTTAACTAGAGGAATGGCATTATCCCAGGCGCCTTCAATTTGGCACCTTAATAATTAGATGACAAAAAGGAATAAATTTGTATCAGTACTGGTTATGTGAACACATCACAAATTCATGCTTAAGGAGGAAGAGGTTTCCTAGGGGTACTTTGCCTCTAGAAAAGCCTTCCCAATTGGCAGAGATGTGTTGTCCATGGGAAATCTTGAAGAGCCAGTCTCAGGAAATACACTTTTTGCCCTTTCAGAAGTTGCTAATATGTGTCACTCAACATAGGAAGCAAGGAAATTGCAATAATGTCTAGGGTAGCTTCATAAAAGAACTCCCATATCTTCTGGTGAGTCAAAGGAAACTGAATCTGATACAGTTTCTCAGAGCAGAAGATATTTATTCAATAATTACAATGCACCAAGAGCTTGGTACACGTCATGCTATTTAATCTTTATGGAATCTTACAGTTTAGGAAGTAATATTAACTCCATTTTCAGGTGGGAAAACTAAGGCAAACAGAGATTAAATAACTTGCTTAAAGTTCTACCACTAGTAAGGGAGGAACTGTGGCCAAGTCGGCCTGGCTCCTCATCCGGGTTCTTAGCCACTGGTCTCCAATTTTCCCACGCACTGGTCTTCTTGCAGGGATCTGACACCATGTTGCTGCTTCACCATTGGAGCTGATGAAAAGTTTTGTTTCCTGCAGCCAGCAATCAGAGTGGCAGTCAGATAATTAACTTGTCTTCCCTGAAGGAG
>PVJX010029907.1:0-22511 GCA_004027295.1 Dolichotis patagonum | reverse complement strand
GTAAATACCATATAATCTCCCTAATATGAGATTTGATAAGAGTATATAAGACTTTATGGTAAGCATGAGGCCCCATCTCATAGCTTCGAAGTCTTTCAAAGTTTTAAATCATCAGTTGGAATGGTGTTATCCTGTTTTGTTTGACTATATCATACATGATGATATGAACAGCTGTTTTGAAGAAAACATTATGACAGCTGTTGCTGATTTAATATTATCCTTTTTAGAAGTCCTACCATGCTTTTTTTTTTGTTCTATTACCATTGGTTCTATCTACCACATTGTGTCTCATTGGAATTTGAATATGTGTGATAGTTCAAACAAATTTTTTTTCTTTTTTATCAAAAATGAGATATTATAATACCCATTGATCATTTTCAGTTATTCAGTTCAGAAAGCCCTGGAATTCTTTCACTATATGCATGGCTTTATACTATTGTGTTATGTTTGATATTATTGTCATTGAAACTATGCTCAACTATAGCAGAGTAAGAGATATGGTGTTAGATAATGTTGATGTCCAGTTGACTTAATGTAAAGTACTGTGTTGCCTATGCTGTCCTCTTCTGATCTGCTCTGTACTGCCCCCTTTTGTTTTATTCTCTTTTAAATAAAAAAAAAAAAAAATTGGCTGGAGATGTAGCTCAGCGCAAAGGCCCTGGGTTTAATATCCAGTACCACCAAACCAAAACAAATTAAATCAAAACAGAAAACGGGGGTTTCCTTGCTCTGGCTTTCTACTCCCATTATCTCCATTCTGCACCCAACAGTTACTGCTTTAAAACTAAATATGCAATTATTCTGTCCCCTGTGCTCAGAAACTCTCATTGCTCACTTCCATTTGATAATAAAGCCCGGTGCCCACAGATCACCACGTGATCTGACTGGCTGCTACCCCTCGGACTCTACCCTTCTCTTGTTTCTGCATCACCCACTACCTTGGCCTCCTTTTCTCTGCATGGCCAGGCACATTGTTCACTACTTTGTATGCAATAAAAAAACCCACTCTCCTCTGCTTTTTCCTTCTGATATGCACATAGCTCCAATCTACGCTCTTCTGTCCTAAGAGTTGAGCTTTTCTTTCAGTGCTGTCTCTTTGTGTTTTTTAAAACTTGCTAACCATTTTCCAACAATAGTTATCATCTTTTGATATCCTTCCTCTTTAATGTCTGCCTTGAGATTTAAATCAGTGACAGCAGGCTGAGTTCATTACTGTATTTGCAGCAGTGTAGTCTACATAAAAATATTGATGGAATAAGTGAATAAATTCTTTGATATTTAATATAATACCTAGAGTCTAACAACTTATGACAAATCTCTGCCTGGAAAACTGATTTACATGGGAAAGAAGGGAACAGTATGAATGAACTTGTTTTAAATATAAAATAAATTCAAAGCATAAATAATGAGAAAAAAAAGTAATGGGAAGTTATTTTGGAATTTAATTAAACCTATAAAATCAGTTTTCTTACACTGTATTTTAATATCTGGGTTTATAATAATATCTGCACTCTATGTCTTAGAATCAAATGATAAATTACACCATTTGCAGAAACAATTTACTCTTCTCTCTATATTATGTGCATTTCCTAAACTTTACTACGGGTTTATTGACTTTTCAAAGAAACATTTTAAAAAACAAAGATACTGTAATGAGAAGTTTCATCATTTTCAAGAGATTCTCGAAAGATCTCTGTACAGTTCACTCATTTTATAAGCATTTTATTGATTCTTTATGAGCATTAATGGGTTCCATTGTCAGATTCTCAATAGTCAATAAAATTCAGTATATTTTGGGCATTACTCTAAAAATGTTGAAGTGAAATACTGAAACTGTTTGTTTGTTTGATTTATTTATTGATTTTTCAGTACTGGAGATTGAACCCACATCTGAACACTGAGTTATATACCTGGCCCATTCTCCTCTTTTTATTTTGAGGCAGAATATCATGAATTCACTAAGTTCAGGCTGAGCTCAAACATGAGATATTCCCATTTTAGCCTCTTGAAGAACTAGAATTATAGATCTGTGCCAACACACCCAGAAAATACTGAATCTTCCAAAACATTTGCTTTATTTTTTTAACCTTGTCATATTTAGCATGATATTTACATTACAAAGTTGGAAAACCAATAATTATCTGACTCTGTTAGAAAACAAAATTTGACTTAAACAAGTATTATGTGGAATGAAATATTGGAGTGGCCACTTAATTTTTTATATTTTAACAATATTTAGTGAAATGTTTCGATGCCTTTGGCTTTTGCATTTTTTCTCTTTGTGGGAATTTAGATACTAAACACTCTAATGTGAAGAAATTATTTTATAAAAATAGGTCTGTTGAACACAGGTGTTATGCACATCTCTATCCTCAGGACTAAAGGAATAAGAGCCAGGAGGGTCTCATGTTCAAGTCCTACTAGGACAACTTAGTGAGACCCTATCTCTGTCTCAAAGAAACTAACAGGGGCTGATAGAGCTGCTGGTAGACCAACCCTGAGCCCAAACTCCAGTGCCACAAAAAAAAAAAAAAGTTGAGCATAAAAGTATTATTGAACACTGTTTTAGCTCTGAGTTCCAGCTATGTCCATTAATAATGATAATGAAATTTTCCAAGAATAGACAAAGTCATTTCCTTATTAAATTTGCAAAAAGGTAAATCTCCAAATATTTTTTGAATCTTTAATGTATGGTTTTCTATCAGTGTAACTGAACATAAGCTTGCCGGATACCAGCCATGGAATTCAGCATGCAGGAAGAGTGCAGTGGTTTGTTACTTCATTCTGATGGCCTAACTAGTAGCTTTCACCTGCAACAAACAGACAGCTCACAGCCCAAAGAGACAAGGAAAGAAACAAGAAGCATCTGAGCAATGGTTACCTCTTAAGTGATAAGTGAGCGCTAGACAGATCTCAAGCTGTGAACAATTCAAGTTTTCCAGAAACGTGTGCATATTGAGAGAGGCAAAGTCTCAGTAAGGTGATAAAATTCAAACTCTAGGTACATTCGTAAAAAATAGGGGAAAACCAAATGTGTATATTTTCTACTCAGATACTGAACACAATACTGACACATCAAGCTATTTTGCAGAGGACACCAGCTGAGTGTCTGCTAATTCACTTCAATAGTGACAATGAGCACATACAGAGAAACAGATTCCATCCCAGAGGTTGAGGCCTCAGCCCACAAGAAGCAGTCCACCTCACCGTAGGCAGATAAAGCAGCCAGACTGCCTTCCATCTTTCCCATTTCCTACATTCAGGTTGCAAGCCTATGGATTGGTGCCACCCACACATAGCATGGTGCTTCCAGTTACCTACACCAGGAACTATGCTAATCCAAGTGCTGCACTAATCTGGAATCCACCAATGAATGCTTGAAGCTTTGGGGACCATATATATACAAATCACAACACTGAATTTATCCAGGAGCCCCACTGCAAAACAGAGTCCTATCAACTTTGAAATTTCAAGTGATTAGCAGTTCTGTGTCAAGTACTGTTATCAAAGATCAAATCATAGAATAAAAGCTTCTCCTCATGTATAGTCCTTATTTACCAAGATTTCAGGAGCTTTGGGTCACAGCACACTGATGACAGTGCACGAGACAATGCTTTATTATTTTTATTTTTGCCTCCTTTGGTAGGTGATTCCAATAGAGCAGACTTTACTTTCCCTCAGTAAGGAAAATTTTTTCAAAGGGCTAACATGTTTTTGCAACATTAATTACACTTAAGAAAGCCTAGGATCATTTAAATATAAGAAATAGTGACTGGAGTGAAGAATAAAACTGCTTTCTTGCTTACATTTGAGGTTGATGGTAGTGATGATAATAACAGTGAGTATGAGACAGATACAAAAGCAGTTGGAATTTTTCTCTGCAATTTGAATGGCAATTGTGCTTTTGAATTTCTTATGCCAAAATATGACATTCAGGTTTCACAAAACTTGTTTATATATATATATATATATCAAAGTTGTTTCCTCATAGAAAACCTTATAAGGAAGGTTATAAGAAAGGTTGTACTAATATTGTTTAATTTCTGTTCTGACTGTGTAATTACCAAGCAACAATTCAAAAAGAAGTTGACTTCCTGTATGAAAAATTATAAAAAGTAGAACATACAGACACATTCCAAATTATAACCAGTTCTCCCTAGATACAATTTTTTCTCTTTCGTCTGCTGGAAAGTTGGTCCATATCTACCAGTTATTTAGCTTTAAGTAAATATTAATATGCTTTTGGATTAAAAAAAAAGCTGAAGTTCAGTTAAAGCGAGACACTGCAAGTCCATTTTCATTTGTATACACATTGCTAATAAGTTGCACTTAAGGAGAGAAATCAGGAAAACATATCAACTCTAACTTAAAAAATAAAATACACAGCAGTCTATTATCAGTGGTCCATACAGGATCTCTGTGGTACCCATGTTCCTTACAACAGGCAAATTGTATTAGGTGTAAATCAGTAGAACCTACTGATCTACTCCCCAGGTTGATGAGCTACGTAACGGGGAATCTTCATACTCTCATTAAGCACGTGATCATTGTTAATTTTACTTATAATTGGCTTTCTGTTTTGTTTTGTTTTTTACCAGGAATCTAACTCAGAACTACACGATTGCCAGGCAGGCTCTGTGCTGTATCCTGGGCCCTGTATAACTGTGAAGTAAAAAGATTCTTTTGAAAATTTTCCTTTAAAAAGTTTTTTTGTTTTGTTTTGTTTTTTGCTATTGCTTGTCTTTTTTGAGACAAAGTCTTGCTATACGGTTCAGGCTGGCCTTGGGCTCACTTTGTAGCCCAGGCTGGTTTCTAAGTTGCAACAATTCTCCTGCTTTAGCCTCCTAAGTGCTGGGATCAGAGGAGTGTGCCACCATGCCTAGTTCTAAAAATGTTCTTGAAATCAAGTGTGGTGATGCATGTCTATAGTCCCAGCATTCCAAAGGCTGAGGCAAGAAGATTTCTGTGAATTCCAGGCCAACCAGGGCTACAAAGTGAGTTCAAGGTCTAATTGAACTACATGGCAAGACCCTGTCTCCCAAAACAAACAAACAACAAAAAATTTCTTGAAATTCTCAAAATTATTTTAATTCCAGGAATAAAAACTTCCTAGGCCATAGAATAACTCCTACATTAACAGAAAATTATTTGAGTAGTAATACTGAATTTAATATACACTTTATCTTAAATTTAACCATTCAAAAAAAAAGCAGGAAAGTAATTTTTGGCAGTGAAAAGATAGCTACCTCAAGAACCTTCAGTTTTGAAAATTTATGGCCCTTAGTTAAAGAGTGAGAAAAACACAGAGGAGTGGAGGGGAGAAGAATTCTTAGATATGAATTAATCAGCACAATTTGTTTAGAATAAATATTAACAACTTCACAAAATGCACATATTCACTCATTGAAGCATGAAATCTGCTAGACTATTTTAGTTTCCACAGTGTTTTTCTTGTAATGACTCTTACTTTACATCATTAGTTCTGAGAAACTGTGACAGGAAGCACTAAAATTAGTGGAAGAGCAGACAGAAGTTCAAGTCTTTGAATCAGAAACCTGCCAAGAAAATGTATTTTTGTCAGATACAACAGAGAAATAGTACATATGTGATAGACTCCTTCAAACATTAATGAAAATAGACTAATACAGACATGCTGTTACTGAATCCTTGCTCTATAATATCTCTAGTATTTGCTGCCAAGTTCCTATAAAAGTTAAATCATTCCTGTGTCCATGTATATGATCTGCTGAAAAAATGACCCACTGAAGGGAGAGACATTGAATAATCTGCAAAACTAGTGTTGAGAACACCACAGTAAGCAGTAGAAAAATCCTAGGCTTTGAACTGTGGAGCTGAGTTTGAGAACCATGTCTTTTACTAACATTCACCAACATACTATGATTTCTAGTGCTTCCCTCAGGGAGAAATACTGAAAATGTTTAGGATTATTTAAACTACTTCTATTCATCGCTGTCTTCCTTCATTCAACAATATTTATTAATTCTTGAATTTCACAGTAGAACCTAACTTTAAAAGATTAGACCACACACTAAAGCAAAGAGTTACTTAGGAACTCAATGATAGCATCTAAACCTTCTGATAAGGATTTGTTGTTGTTTGTGGTTTGTGTGTGTGTGTGTGGTACTGGGGATTGAACTCAGGGCCTTCGACATACAAGGCAATTCCTTACTCACTGAGCTGTATTCTCAGCCTGAGCCTTCTCATGAATATCCAGGAAACTTTATATTTTTCTCCTGACAACTCTGCTTGATTGTTTATTTCTGCATATTGGACAGAAGAGGATGACATGAATACCAAACCTGAGTCAAGCAACTAGGCACAGTTCTGCAATGATCGTTCGCTAGTCATCCTTGCCAGATAAAATTCTCTTTCATTTAAAAATATGAAGGAAATTGCAGTTAATTGCAACTCATTCCACTTAGAATGAAACAAGTAAAAAAAATCCCATTTTTAAAAATTCATGAAAGAAGGCATCCTAAGCTAGATACATTGATAAGGTATTGAATATATTGTACAACACACTATTAGTGAAAGCTCTTAGTAGTGACTGAGATTGTGAATTTTATATTCTCTCAAATTTCATATATGTAATGCATTCATGTGTGTGTGTGTGTGTGTGTGTGTGTGTTAGCTGAGCAAAACAGAATTGGAAAGTGCTAACAGATAAATAAAGCAGTAGCTGGAAGAGAATAGCGTACTGTATAGCTGCATTCCTCAGCTGAGATAAGAGGACCCACACAATGCCTTTCCTAAAATATGCCATACATATCAAACATTTTGATGCCCTCTAATGGCTGAAGAACACGGACTGATTGTGAATTGTATTGAGGACACAAATTCTCCGTCTAAGAATTTAGAGTAATATGGAGCCGTTTTAGAAATTGTGTTGCAATTAACAATAAAGATTAAGTCAGCATATGAAACAGTAGAGCACAGGAATCAGTACTTTTTAAATCTTTTCAAGTGAGTACTTTGAGCAAGACTAAACTTCAGAATAAAAATCAATGGAAACTATGTCTAAAAGCATACAAATTTAAGTCATAAAAATTAAATTGAAAAGAAATCTATTTAAATTGTCCAGAAATTTGTCCTACAGAAACACAGCCAGTAGAGAGACATTCAAGCAAGTAAACTATCCATCCTCCATGGCAATGCTGACCCAGTGTGGCTATTGAGACACAATTCTGTACCTGAGATCTGGCCAAAGGCCGGGACGTGAGGAAGGACTTGGTGCATTAACCACTTGCACCAAAGGAAAATGAAATCGAAAATAATGGTGAAGTAGGTAGGGAGTCTTTATTACCAGTGTTTGAGGAAACAAAGTCCTCAGGCTTTTGTGTAGCTTGCAGTCTTAATCAGGTCTCTCTCTGATTGATCGTTATCCTGATTCTGGTCACACAGAGACTGATTGCCATTGCCACTGCAGCTGGCTCATGGGAAATTCAGTTGGATATTTATTACCTGTGGGTCTGAAATTTAAAATAAATGGGGAGGGCTGGGGACATAGCTTAGTGGCATAAGTGCCTGCCAGGCAATCACCAGGTAGTGAATTCAATCCTTGGTACCCCCCAAAATAAACAAATAAATAAATAATAAAATAAAATAAAAATGGAAAAAGAACTCAGAAAACAGCAGGTCAGAGAAAGAGAAAATGGAGTCAAGTCAATGATTGACTCTGCTTCAAACTGATTTCACCACATAGTACCAGCTCTGTGTTACGGAAACAGCATTTCAACAGGCCAAGACAGGAAGCAGAGGAATTCTTTCCCCTTCAACTTCCAGTTCTGGCGTTGTGCCTTCGTCCTGGGAGTGTGAGGCTCCCAACACTTGTGAGCCCTATCTCTCATGCAGTACCATGTTAGCAAAGGTCAATTCCAAATCTGCATAGCAGAGGACTGAGGCTCTCTTCTCCTGTCCAGTCCTCAGTGCCAGGTAAGAAGTCTACCATCCACCCTGGGCACGACAGACTGAGACACTGCAGTCTCCACTCCCTGCCCCAGCTCCCCGGCAGAGCAGAGGCTCCAAGGAGAGGGGAGCAGCAAAACCCAGGAGATTCCACTCCATGGTCAGATCCATTCATAAAGCAGTTGTCACTCCAAGAAAATCAACTGACTGCCCCCAGCTCTAGTGTAAAGGTGTAGGGTTTCCGCCCCAGAGAACACAGAACAAGCACTACAGGCTTCACAGCTCTACCTCGTAAGACAGACTTTACTTGGAACAGAAAAAGGCAACCACATTCCTAAAGTCTAGACCTAAAATGATGGAGATCTTGGTGGACAGCAGTTAGGAGGAGGCCGGTACCATTATAATTGGGACAGTGGCAGAGCTGCCAAAAGTTTAATAGAAAAAAGTAGGGCAAGAGAGAGCCAAGAACTGGGTTGGGGTCAGTCAGCTCTGGGTAATGAGGAGCTGCACACTTGTAGTACTAGAGTGGACCTCAAAGGAGAAATCAGTGTAGAAATTGAAGTGGACTTAAAAACATTTCTCAAGATGCACAAAGACTTAATGACTCAGGGTAGCAATATCACTGGCGCAAGTAGTTTAAACACTACTTATGATTAAACACTCATTAAATGATAAGCTACACTGATACTAAGAACCCCGGCTGAAAGACACCATCCCTGGTAAACGTGAACACTCTGTGCTCCTGAAGCAGAGTCTTTTCAAAAGGAATCAGAGTTGACCTTCAAGCTAAATGTCCTTGGTTGAAGTAGGGAAAAATATTACAAACTCACTAAAATTTAAATTTGAAGCAATACAGCACACATACACAGAACCTAGTCAAGGGAGCTTAGGTATAACTGTTGACCAGTTAGTAGCTTATGCTGATCTGAGGAATAAAAGATATTCAGACCACAGCAATAAAGGAACTGATTTCAATTCACTCCACAAAGTAGTGATAAGCTTATATGGAAATGATACAAGGACAACACAGGCCAATATCACATATGTAAAATGATACAATATACATAAGTGGATTAAAATTCTTCAATGAAATACAGTAAGAAGCCAGCTGATGACTAGGGGTGAAGAGAGTTTATTTTAAGAATGTTGCTTTGTTTTACCATTATAAAACCAGAGGATGGAATGTGCTATGTAACAGAATAAAGGAACAAAGATACAATCATCTCAATAGATACATAACAGTGAGTTGATACCATCTAATACATCTTTATATTAAAAACATACAGAAAATTAGAAGAAGACTTCCATAACTGATAAAAAGGTTATCTTGTGAAAACTCGTATCTATTGGCCTTTCACTTTTCATTGTACTGCAATTCTGCGATGGTTAAATAGGCACACAGACACAAAAGTAGGTAAAACAATCAACATCGATAAGGAAGAAGTGAAATACCTTTTATTAGCAGATGACATGACTTTGTACATAGAAAATCTTAAACTATGAAAGAAATATTAGAAGTGATAGATGAGTTCAGAAAGTTTGCAGAATATAGTATCAATACATAAAATAAAAATAAAATTAAGGAAAAGATTCCATTTTTAAAAAATAGCATAGAAATGTTCAAGAATAAACTTAATGAAAATATTGCCAGACTCAAACTCTGATAAAAAAAAACAGGCAACATTAAAAGAAATTAAAAATTATATAATTGACTGGAATCCTTGTCTATAAGCATTAATACTTTTTAAGATACCAATACTTCAAAAATTGATCCACATGCTTAAAAAGAACATATCTACATAAAAATATATGCAAAAGTGATGAGAACAGAATTATTTTTGATCATCACAATACGAAAAACAAACCAATGTCTATGACTGGTTAAACGGTAAGTATGATGCGTTGTACTCTTACTTGTATACTGGAATGTTATTAAGGAGTAAAAAGAAATGTACTGTTAAATGGCACAACTTGGAAAAATATAGACAATATTGTAATTGCAGAAAGGCATTTACAAATTAGAAATATAATTTTCTTTATTTGAAGTCTTCTGAATAGGAACATTTACTGACAAAGCAGTCGCCATAGGGCTAGGTTTCTTAGTGGGTACAATGCAAGGTGATAACTAATGCATAGGAATTTGTGTTAGGAAACATTTGAAAATATCCTAAAATTGAATTACATTTGGTGGTTAGTACAGTTGCACAGTTTAAATAGACAAATTATGTGCTTTATGAATTATATATTTCAATAAAGTTTATAAATAAATTAAATTATTAGTACTTTTTACAACTTCCTTACATGCAGGTTATCTGGGGAAGCAGCTTTAAAACTATAAATCCTGTTTTATATACAAATATTCTCATATTGTTGGTCTCCTTTGAATGAGGTTTAGATAATAGGTGAAATATACTCAGATTCTTCTAATGAAGCTGGGTGTGGTTGGGTATTCCTATAACCCCAGCACTCAGGAGGTTGAGGCAGGAGCATAACCGTGAATACACGCCATGCTGGTCTGTATAAATGAGTTCATGGCCAGCTTTCACTACACAGTGAGTTCCTGTCTCAAAAACAAAAACAAAAAAAATCTTATATACACTTTGTTTAAGAACTTGTTTAGCCAGATGAATAGTATGAAGTCATAAAATAAATACCCAAGGCATTTGGCTTGGATGTGTCAACCTCAAAAGATAGACCTCAAAAGATTAGACCTTATCTTCTTTATTTTGGTCTAGTTAGAATATAATTGCATTATTCTATGCATTCCTTATTAGAAGTCTTGAAGAATTTTTCATTAGAAGCAAAGAATAAGCTTTATCTTCTCTAATAAAATGTCATCACTCAGATGTGAGACAACAGGAAAGCGTATTGACCAATTTACTGTCATTTTTCTTAATAGCACTGTAATATCCGATGTCAAACACTATTCACTGCTTAAGATCCATTAATCTTGTCTCGAAGTGGACAGTAAAGCATCTCAGCCTTCATGATTGCTTCCACATTTGGGCACTCCTTATTACTGTTATCACACTAATTCTGAGAAGAAAATGATTTGGGAGATTTGGATTTAAGATTACTGTCATTTTTTTCAAGTTCTTGAAAGCTGCTGCTTCCAACAGTCTCACTTGCTATGTTCTCATAAAGACAATTTTTCTCATTTCAAATATTCTCCAATTAGCATCAACTTATCATCAGACCAAAACAAAGTTTATCCAAAAGATACACTTGAAATTTACGCAAAGCAACTCATGTAACTGATACCTAACCAAAATTATTATGTCCATGATGTATGAATATCTCAAGAAAGTCAAAGGTCAAAATATCCGCATGTGCAGTAACCAGGAAGAAAATGACTCGGGATACCATTGGGATTCTAGCAACTTGATCAACCATTAATGTTTGTTAGGTGAAAGTGAGTTTCACTGTCCAAATTAGATCTTGAGGGCTGTTCCCCCTCACTGACGGGCTGATTACCACCAAATGCCAGTTGACTTTAATAGTACTTATGCAATATAAATCAATAATTATATTTTGTCATTAACTATGACTTAAATGTGAATGCCACTATACTGTAGAGTAGATGAACAAAGTGCTTGAATGTACATTGCTGAAGATTGGAAAAATAATATGAGATGATAATCTATTAATTGTATATAAAATGTTTAAATCATAGTTTCCACATTCAACATATTATTTGATGCAAATTCTTGTGAAATGTGTCTCATATTAATATGTTAAAATTGAAAGAGTCAAGCAAGCATCATAATATAATGATTTAATGAACAGAGCAAATAACCGTGTCTACATCCAATGTGAAATTTTCTCCCGATCCACCATCCTTCATTAACTATAATGAATTGAAATGTTTAGAGTGATAATATAAAATTTCAAGTGATTTTGTGAAGCTTCTCTTGATCAATGTTATATTAGGAATTTATGTCATCTATCAAATATAAAAAAAGACTTACAATAATTAAAAAATCAGAAAAACAATAAAATAGTGCTTTACACCTCTTAGGGTTATTATGTACATAAACATGCTAACTTACTGAGTAAAATTAAGGCTGAATCATGAAAATTAGTGGTTTTGCCTTACTGATCTGAAATACTAGATTGATTTGTTCTTAGACTTTTTCCCTAAAAACTTAAAAATAAGATCTTCATATTACCTTTCAAATAATTATTAAAGATTCTGAAATAGACAACTAATATTCTAATGTTATGATGTAGATAATTTGAACATATCACTAAGTTGTTTATTTGAACTATTTAAGTGAAAAGCAACTTGTGAAAAATTCTGTCAAAATACTTACTTCACTTATTACTAACTGGTCTGTCCCTCTCATTTTATTTAGTCACCAGGGCTTTGAGTGCAAGCATGCATCTAATTAATTTTTCATTCTTAAAAGGAAGCTAACACAGACTCTCGAATGCTTCTTTAAGGATGAATTATTGAATGAGTGAATGAATGAACAAATGACATAAGACTGAGGCACATTATTTGGCCAATTTAAATTTCAATGAAAGTTCACAAAATAGTAGATCTGTCTCTTATCATTGCCAGAAGTACCAAGACAACTAAATTAATGTCACTGTTTCTCCAAGGCATTGAGCTCAGGCATTGACCTAAATCTCTGCACATTATCTTATATTCAAAGACTAGTCTGTGAAGTGGTAATTATAATACTGATTTCCCAGTAATACATGAAAAGATAAACTGGACCTTTTAACATAAATGATGTAAACTTTATCTATATTTATTAATAGACTCATTTAATCAAAACTAGCTACTCTGAAAGTTAAATAGTCATGTTTCAAGTAGTGAGGTTTCAGTCAATGAGAGGCTGAATATACAATGATAGTTCCAGAATTATAATGAAGCTGAAACTTTTGCCACCTAGAGATGTTTTAGTCGCCATAATATCATGATGTAACATATAAACCAAAATACTTTCAATTACTCTGAAATATATACATTGGTTAGACATGGAGACACATTCTAATACATGAATGTGCTGGTGAACACCATAGAGTACAATTACATGAATCTGTTTGATGTAACCTTTTACACGCATAGGTGCTATGTGGTATACATAGAGGATAAATAGATAGATTGATAGATCGAAACACAGACAGATAGACAGACAGACAAATAGATAGATAAAATACTGCTATACCACATATTATTTCCAGGGTCATTGTGAACAAAGCAATTTGAGTTTAAATCAAGCACAATTCAATCAAGAGATGCAGTAAACAGTTGTGAGGTTGGTGCTAGTGTCACATGGGAAACTGCTTTATCATAATCTCTTTTAACAGAGTTTATATAATGACAAAATGTGTCACGTAGTAGATCAACAGGTGCACAGTCGTTTTACCATTATTGAGTATAATGTACCATAGATGGTTGTCTTGCTGCTTTTTGTACAACTGATAGAGCAGTAGGTTTGTTCCACTGGCAACATCACAATACCTTGGATGATGTATTGCCACATGATACAGTGGTGACTAAACCATCTCTAGGTAGTAGGAAGTTTTAACTTCCTTATAATCTGGAACACAAGCAAAATGTATTTACATAAATATTGCTGAGTTCTAGTGGAACAGAGTAAGCAACTGCACGTATCTTAATATAACTTAAGCCAGATGTAACTAAATGTGTTGTATGTAATCACAAAAGATTCTTCCTCTGCTATCTCATATATAATGTTCCACATTTTCACTAAAACATTAATGCTATTTTTATTATTATGATATTTCTACAAACAAAAGAAATATGTTTTAAGTTTGAAAAGCAAGCAATGAAGCATTTGTTTCAATCTAGAATATTCAAAATTTAAGAATCCCCAGGTTAAATTCATTTGATGTACTTGAATCATAAAATCATTAACACATCTGTATTTGTATGCACTCTCAATATCAACTTGCAGTCAATTTTCTAATCAATATGTTCTATAATAAAAATAAATTTTGTCTCACTCACAGACAAAAATCTCACTAGCAAAAAAAAACACACTCTGATGGATGTGGAGAGGGCAGAGCATGACTGAAAATAATATTGCTTTGGATGTGTGGCAGAACTTTACAAGACTGACTTCGTCATTGGCAGCACTCTTAATATAATGTTTACGAATAGTCCTGTACGGGAGCAGGATTTCCATAGCAACAAATGAACAATACCAGAGAGATTAATCGCCTCTACATTATCAGTATATGGTTTGCTGTGAAGCAGTGTTTTGTAGTTTGATAATTGCAAGTCTAGAATGATTGTATATTATGAGTTGATTAGCATAAACACTTAAGATGAAGAATGTCTCAGTTGAACTCTATTGAGATCGGGAGAGCATTGCAGAATAGGCAGGAATATATAATAAACACGGCCACGGTTCACAGACCGTGTGTGCAGCTAGTAGCGCTCTTACACTGCGACATCAGTCCTATTATCTGACACTCCACAAGTCTTACTGGCATCACACACACACACACACACACACACACACACACACCACTGACACCACGTTTTAAAGAATGACAGTTTGAGAGGGAGATATCGTCACACTCGATCTCTACACGAAGCTATCAGCTGGAGTGTGGGAGCTGCAGCCTTGACTATAAGTACAAACTATGTAAAGGCTGTTTACAGGCTTTGTGTTCTTTCTTTCCTGCTTCTTCCCTCCTTCTCTTCCTGCCCCCTCTTTCTCTCTCTCTGTCTCTCTCTTTCTCTCCCGCCCTCCCTCCCTCTCTCTCTTCCTATCCCTCCTCTCTTTTCTTTCTTTCTTTCTCTTTCTTTCTTTCTTTCTTTCTTTCTTTCTTTCTTTCTTTCTCTCTCGCTCTCTTTCTTTTCTTTATTTCTTTCTCTTTCTTTCTTTCTTTCTTTCTCTCTCTCTTTTCTTTCTTTCTTTCTTTCTTTCTTTCTTTCTTTCTTTCTCTCTCTCTTTTCTTTCTTTCTTTCTTTCTTTCTTTCTTTCTTTCTTTCTTTCTTTCTTTCTTTTTCTTCCTCCTCTGTTTTTCTGTATAAAATCACTATTTTATATATATAATCATTGAATGGGGAGCATATTGCTCATACGCTCCCAGCTCTTCCTGTTTTAAAATAGTTAATTAGTATTGGAAGTTAATTTTTTAAATAATAATAATTAATAATTAAATAATAATTTTAAAAATAATAATTAGTATTGGAGTTTATTTTTTTAAAAAAACATGGATTTCAATGTAGTATTTTTATACATGCATTTAATATATTTTGATTGGGTTCCTCTTTTTAAACATCTGTATTTCATACAAAGTATACTGAGAATAGCACAAATTGGACTATCATAACTGCCTCAGATATTGTACCTTTTGTAAATTTGTAAGAGAAGAGATCTTTTTTCTCAAGGCTTTGATTCTGAGAGGCATGAAGCAATTTTATATGTATACAGGCACAAAGATTTGCATGTATTTAGTAACCCCTGAATAGTGACACAAAAATAAAATAACTGATAAAATTAATTATAGCTTTATTGGATGAGAGATGCTTTGATAGTTCTATAAACTCATTTATAAGAATAAAATATTTCATAAGGTTGAAAGTCTAATGTCAAGCAAAACAATTTGCCTAATAAAATTGCATTTAAATTTTTTAAAATGAAGAAAATCTAGAGGTTCCTTATACTTGAGTAACATAGTTTTAAATGAAAAAATGAGTAACAAGGAAAATAATTTTAAATTATTAGCATACTTTCATTGAAAGGTGTAATAAGCAGTAGGTCTGTATCAGTAAGTGCAGTTCAGATATCACAACAATGTGTCTAGTGTTCATTTTTATTATGTCTATAAAATTACTTATTTAAAAAGAAATAAAAGGTGTAATAAATGGCAAGTAAAAAACATTCACTGGAGCTTTTTAGTAATCAAATATAATTGAACTATGCTTGAAGATTTTTGTCTGTGTTAAATACAACTAGTATATAGGGAGTAGGTCCAATTTGGTCAATAAATATTGCTCTTATGATTTCATTAAAACCACATCAGAATGGCTATAAAGGAAAAAATTACTTCCTGGGTGCCTGAGGAGTATACGGTTGGCATCTTTAGAACAGACCAAGTAAATAAGAATGTTTCCAATAATCAGACCAGTTCCTCTTCCTAATAACTACTTCCCTGTGCACTATGAATTAACAACCAAATGCTCATCAGTTTCTTTGTTAACCCGCGGTTGTTCTCACAGGGTATATTGAGAAGGTTCAGCTGAATTTTATAGCATAAACTATCAAATGATTGCAATATAAGGAATAGCAAAATGAGAATTAAATGATATCCTATATTAATATCTGTCAACTCCATATTGATATATTTGTACCAACATTTTATTCAATGATGTGGATTTCTAAAGTTGTACTAAGATACCTTATTAATAATTTTCAAATCAATTGTAGCATTTATGTTTAGATGAATGCATTTATATTTGATTAATTTCCATTAAAAATAACATCTACATGATTATTAAATATAGCCAGAGGCTAAATATTTAATAATCATGTACAAGTAAACAGATTCTACCAGTAGAATTCTTTAAATAACTAATTTTTGTTTCCTTTAAATTTATATTTTTGTTTATCTGGCTTTATTAATACTGGAGTTATTGTAAAAAGAATGGTGAGCTGTGAAGATGATTAGAATATAAAGTTTGCTAAATAATAGAATATATAAGTAACAATTTTAGCTTACAATTATTTGTTGACAAGTTGGACTCATACATTGGTTTCATGCTCTGCTATAACAGAATATAATGCATGGGTTTTGACTTTAGAGTAAAATAATATATTGAAATATAAATGCAAATCTGCAGATGGTAAGTAATTGTAAAAGTATTTTTTCTTAAAATTATTTTCCACCTCACTCTTGAGGAATTTAGAAGTGTATATCTGTGTATATCTGTGTGTGTGTGTGTGTGTGTGTGTGTGCGTGTGTGTGGTGTTGTTGAAGGTAGCAGGTAGGGTTATTGGCATTTTCTGCAATGGTGAACTCTTAATCCTTCCTTCTGATTCACTTAGTTTTAAAAACTTTGGGTAATACACAAAATGTCTTTTTTATAATTCAGTAAGCGCAACTGCTTTAGAAAAGTATACATGAATTTTATGGTTACTAAAATATTTTACATTGGGAAAAATGTATTTTAAAATATTTTTATTTTAAAAGTTAAAACATATTTTAACATTTACAAAATAAGTAGAGAAGAATTGTATTCCTGTATAATGCTCAATGTTATACTCTTACTGGGCCCATTAGGGGAAAATTTCAATGAATCTCAAGACATTTAAAAGAACATCTTTCCATGATAGCAAGCTAGAACATTTTATAAATGCAAATCAGTCTATTAATTTATTTTCATTTCTTGCCTAACTCCAGTACTTCCAGTACAATATTGAATAGATATTTTGAAGAGAAAATATATATGTCTTATTTTTATTTTTATTTTTATTTTTAGCTAAGTGGGAAAGGTCTATTAGTAATTTAACTTACAACCTAATACTAGATATAAATATTCCATAAATATCATCAGGTTGAGAATGTTTATTCTTAGTTTGCTGTGCTTTTTTAGCAGGGAAATGCATTGGATTTGTCAAAGAAAAACTTATCTAGTAATTGATACTCAAGTCTTCAGAATTTTTATCTTTCCTTTTATTAATGTTATACAATACATTGACTGGATTTTATATGGTGAAACACATACATTCCTGGAATAAACTCCACTTGATCATGGTAAGTAATAATTGTAGTATGTTACTAAATTTCATTTATTGGAATTTTCCATTTTTTCCATTTTATTTTAAAGAGAATAACACAAAAGAGGTCGGTACAGAGCAGATCAGAACTGGACAACATAGGCAACACAATACTTAACATTAAGACAACCAGACATTAACAATAACTATCACAATATTTCTTTCTCTGCTATAGTTGAGCATAGTTTCAAATACAATAATATCAAACATAACAAAAAAGTATAAAGCCATTCAAAGAGTGAAAGAATTACAGGGCATTCTGAACCGCATAACAGAGAATAATCAATGGGTACTATGATATCTCATTTTCAATAAAAAATTTTGTTTATACTTTCACACATATTCAAATCCCAATCACAATATGATAGATAGAACCAATGGAAATAGAAGAATAGAAGCTTGATAAGACTTCTAAGAAGGATGGTATTAAGTCAGCAATAACTGTCATAATGTTTTGTTCTCTTCAAAACAGCTGTTCATAGCATCACGTATAATAAAGTCAAACAAAACAGAATAAAACCATTCCAACTGATGAATGAAATCATTGAAAGGCTTCAAAGCTATGAGATGGGGACTCATGATTACCATAAAATCTTGTATACTCTTACCAGCTCTCATACTAGGGAGACAATACGGTATTTACACTTTTGAGTTTGGTTTATTTCACTTATAAGTATGGTCTCAAGTCTTCTCCATTTATTTATAAATATCTTAATGTGAGCATTCTTTATAACTGAGTAGTATTCCATTGTATAGAAATACCACCACTTTTTTATCCATTCCTCAGTTGATGGGCACTTAGGTTGTTTCCAAGGTCTGGCTATTACAAATTGTGCTGCTATAAACATGGGTGCACATCTATCACTATGGTATGATGTTTTCAGATCTTCTGGGAATATGCCTAGAAGTGGAATAGCTGAGTCAAATGAGACCTCCAGACCCAGCTTTTTGAGGAATCTCCAGACTGACCTCCACAGTTGTTGCACCAATATACACTCCCACCAACAGTGCAGAAGAGTTCCTTTTTCCCCACAGCCTCTCCAACACTTGTTGTTGGTAGTGTTTTCTATCTTGGCCAATCTTTCTGGAGTGAGATGGAATAGCCTTGTGGTTTTAATTTGCATTTCTCTCATGACCATCTATGACAAACCAACAGCCAGCATCATATTAAATGGTCAAAAACTGAAAGCCTTTACCCTAAAATAAGGCACAAGACAAGGATGTCCCCTGTCACTGCTCCTATTCAACATAGTACTGGAAATACTAGCTAGAGCAATAAGACAGGAAAGAGAAATAAAAGGAGTAAAGATAGGAAAAGAGGAAGTTAAATTATCATTATTTGAAGATGACATGATACTTTACATAGAAGACCCCCAAAACTCTATTGAAAGACTCCTAGGTATAATAAATAAATACAGCAAGGTAGCTGGAAACAAAGGCAATACTCAAAAATCGATAGCATTTCTATACACTAACAACAAAAGTACTGAGAGAGAAATAAGAGAAGCCACACCCTTTACACTAGCATCCAAAAAAATGAAATACTTAGGAATTAGTCTCACAAAAGAAGTAAAAGACCTATACAGCAAAAATTATAATACCTTGAAAAAGGAAATTGAAGAGGACCTCAGAAAATGGAAAGATATCCCCTGTCCATGGAAATGAAGAATAAACATTGTTAAAATGGCCATTCTCCCAAAATTACTATACAGAGTCAACGCAATCCCAATCAAAATACAACTAACATACCTCATAGATCTAGAGAAATCACTCCTAAAGTTCATCTGGAACCAGAAGAGATATAGCATAGCAAAGGCAATTCTAAGCAACAAAGGCAAGGCAGGAGGCATCACAATCCCTGACTTGAAATTATACTACAAAGCTACAGTAATAAAATCAACATGGTACTGGAATAAAAACAGACCTGAAGATCAGTGGAATAGATTGGAAGATACAACCACAAACTCACTCAACCACCTTATCTTTGATAAAAGGGCCAAACGTGCTCACTCGAAGAATAACAGTCTCTTAACAAATGGTGCTGGAAAAACTGGCTATATATATGCAGAAGACTAAAACTAGATCCATGCATATCACCATGTACTAAACTAAAATCTAAATGGATCAAAGTTCTAAATATTAAAACAAAAACACTAAATCTGCTGGAAGACAAAGTGGGTAAAAATCTCAAAGATGTAGGGATAGGAAGAGAATTCATGAACAAGAATCAAACTACATAGGAAATACTTTCCAGAATCAATAACTGGGACCACGTCTTATTAAAGAGTTTCTGCACGTCAAAAGAGATTTCCAGCAGAGTGAAAAGAAAACCCACAAATTGGAAAAAAATCTTAATGGACAGTCCCTCAGACAAAGGACTTCTGTCTAGAACTTATAAAGACTTTAAAAAAATCAGACCCCCGAAATTCAAAGACCCAATCCAAAAATGGGCATCTGAAATGAATACACAGTTCTCAGATGAAGAAATATGAATGACAAATAAATACATGGAATTTTCTTGAAGGTTTCTGAATCTTGGAATTTTGAATATTGAAGAATTTTAAAAAGCGTGAACAAAACATATATTACATGTGGAAGTAAAAATTTATTGCAGTCCAAGAAAGATGGCCATGAGGCCTCCAAATATCCCCCCTTACTTTGAGCACACATGTGCCATCATTCTTGCAGCTCTCTGAAGCAGTTTTTAAAGTCCTCTTTCGTGACTGTGTTTATGGAGTGTGATAAAAATACAGAGAATGCTGCTTAGTGCAGTGCAACAGAAAGGCAGAGCTGAGAAAATACTATGGGTGGTCACCATTACCTCATTCCCTGGCACCCGGCACCTGCCAGCCTCTGCCTGGTTTCCCAAATCATAATGGCTGTGACATTAAATATTTTGAATGGATTCAGAACAACAAGGATGCTGTGACATTACAAATAAAATTATTCACTACTTTTACTGATATGCATTTTTTCATACAAGTGTTTTATTACATTTTATTTCTTTAAAATGAGCTACACTGTTCCTATTTTCCTTCTTGTCATTTAAGTCTCTGCTTTTTCTGTTAATCTGAGTCATGTGTTATCAGTACTGTTGATATTATTAAAGAATCAACTTTTGGCTTCACCATTAATGTTTGTATTTCTATTCTTTTTTCATTTATCTTCATTCTCACCTTTATCTTTTTTGCTGTTATTTTTAATTTTGCTTACTTTGAGTTATCTTTCCTCTACTCTTCAAAACTTAACTAAAATGGAAGATTATCAATTTAGAATCTCTTGGGGTTTTGTTTGTTTGTTTGTTTGGTACCCATGGGTTTCGAACTCACGACCACAGGCTGGCACTTATGCCACTGAGTTAAGTCCTCAGCCCCCATCCACTTTTTTTAATTAATTAATTTATTTATTTATTTATTTTTTAATCTCTTATTTTTTAATGTAGTTGTTTATAGCGATAATTTTTCTTTAAAATCTGCCTTTAGCACAACTGATATGTTTCAATAAGCTAGGTTTTCATTTTCATTCATGTCAAAGTATTTTCTTAGCTGCTTTGTGATGTCTTTTGTAAGACAATGGTTGACTAGAAGTGCATTGTTTAGTTACCACATATTGACTAAGTCCTGGGAGTTATTTTGTTCTTCATTTTCAATCCTCCACGCTGGGAGAACATATATTTTAAAATGTTAATAGTTACAACTTAACTAAGACTTGTGGACTTGTATTTTTATTTAATATATTACAATTCTTATAGAATGTTTTTCTGTATACCTTAAAAGGAGCATACTTGATCGTATTAATTACGGTTGTCAGCTTGACTGGATTAACAAGCCTCTAACACATTAGTAAAGTCCACTTCCCGATGTGTGGAGGGTGTTTTCTGAGATGACTGTCACGTAGCCTGGCAAATGGAGAGGGGAGAATAACTGACTGTGAGTGACATTATCCAATAAGCTTGTGCTGGACTGAAAAAGAAAAGAAGGAGGGCTCAGCCTGCATTTGAAAAGCTCCATCTGCCTCAGTTGGTGCATCTTTCATACTGCTATTGCCTGTGAATATCAGATTACTGTTTCTTTAGGCCTTTAATTTGGATTCACACCAGCTCACTGGGGAGGTTGCAGGCCTTGGGTCCCAAACTTGTGCTGCTGCCTTTTTAATCACTCTTGTTCTACAACTTTCAACTTTTTGGATCCAATTACAACTTGATCCTTTGGGTTGCAGCATGCAGAGGGCACTGATTTTATATACATACATTCTGTTCTCATATAGAACCTAAATCATAGGTGGTTTCTCCCAAATTTTCTTTCATTTTTTGGCACAAGGAGTTGAACTCAGAACTCAGAACTTCTTGCTTGCTCAGTGGCTCTGTGCCACTGAGCTATATCCCCAGCATTTCTCTCATTCTGAAATTGAGCATCCTTTACAGTATGTCTGCTAGGTCTAATTAGTTATATCTAATTATACAATTTTTTGAAATTAAAGGTTGGAAGACTTTGGCTATTCAAATTGAACTCTTTCTCTTTAAGTTTTCAGTTTATATATTTTTGGGGTATTATTGCTAGGAACATTTATAATTGGTGTACATTTTAGATAACTCAAATTGTTTTATCATTCTTTTTTTATTATTTTTTTTATTTAAAAGAGAATAAAACAAAAGGGGGCAGTACAGAGCAGATCAGAAGAGGACAACATAGGCAACCCAGTACTTTACATTAAGTCAACTGGACATCAACAGTATCTAACGCCATATCTCTAACTCTGCAATAGTTGAGCATAGTTTCAATTACAATAATATCAAACATAACACAATAGTATAAAGCC